>OZ005662.1:92147882-92374382 GCA_963930645.1 Salticus scenicus
AAAAAAGAAAGAATAAATAATTGAATGAAACTCTTTTTAATACAAAACAATCAATTTTATTTTTAAAATAATTGAAAAAAAAAAAAAAATTCAATTAAAAATAAATACAAATTGGAAATCACTTCACACTTCATTAGAATTACCTTAATATGCTATTACATAGGAAATAAATAGCAAATTCTATATTTAAGCTTAAATATTTAACGAATAATTATAATAGAAACATTTTAAAATGCTTTCTACTACATTAGAATGTTTTAAATACATTTAAAAAACCTGTTTTGGATTGATTTTTATTTCGTGCCGGAGTTCTGTTCTGCTTGACAAAAAAAAAAAAAAAAAAAACTATATTGTTTGTGCATTTACTAATTTGGAACAGAATATTTTTTTTTTTTTTTAATTTTTTTTCTAAAGTAAGCTATTTTAACTTTTATACGTTGTTTGTAAATTAAATATAAAATATTTTTGATAACCTTAATGGGATAGCAGAAGAAAATATACAAAATGTTTCATAATGGAAATCTATTTAATTACCATTTGCAAAATTAGTCATTTACAGTGGCAGATTTTTACCTACTTTTTTAATAATCTAAAAAAGACGATTTTTTTCTTTCATATCTTGTTCGGCACACTAGATCAACGCGGTAAGAATACAAAAATAAATATTTTAGTCCAATTTATCCACTAAATCTGGAAAAGACGCATCAATCACAAATTTAGTAATAGAGGCTTCTGACACTAAAAAGTAACACATTACTTAGGTAATTTGTTATTTCTTAGTGGCTTTCAAACTGTCAAAATTAGACTAAAAATTCGATATTTCAATATTACAAAAATTGAAAACTACATAATGTGTGGTAAAAAGAAATTTTCAATTACCATCAATCTACGCTGAGTTATAATCGATTATATTTTTAAGCAAATATTAAATCTCTTGTAAAATAATAAACATCAAACATAATTTTCTCGGATGTAATTTTTGCGAAGTTGCACCAAGTTTAATATGTTCCATTCGCAAAGAGCATTTTGAAATTTAACGAATACTTTATTAATTACAATAACTTAATAGTAATTTATTAATTACATTTTAATTTTAATATGATATTTTTCTCTAGAAATAAAACTTCATGAAACTGTAAGTTTTTGCAGTAATAAAATTATAATTGTAGATAGAATTTTTTTTTTTTTTTTTTTTTTTTTTTTTTTGAAAATCCAATGTCATCTTAAAAAGAAGATGAAGAGAGAGAAAGATGGAAGAATGAAAATACAATATTAATATGAAAATAAATAATTATATATTAGGTTATTTATTTAAATGCAGATCATTTGAAAATTATAAAAATAATTTAATACAAATATACATTATAAATTTTTTATATAATTTCTTTTTAACAACAAGAAATTTTAAAGATATAACTCATCGTCGTTTTACATAAAGAAAGAGTATACGAGTAAGAATAAGAAATTAATATAATTTACTAGGAAGGCATTATAATTTTTGAAGAAAAAGTAACAAAATAAATTATTATTATTTTTTTTAATAAAGATATTTCTTCACATTAAAGTTGAGAAAATTATTTGGATGAGGGGTGGAAAGTTGAAAGACAAGATACAAAAACGGTAGCATATATTAAAAAGAATACAAAGTGAATAGAGTAAAAATGTGATATGTTAAACTGAATAGATTGAATTATTTTAAGATATTAAATACTCCTTTTTTTTTTTCTTTTAATAAGTAAATAACATAAACATTAAAGTACAAATATTCGGTCTCAAAGTACTAAAATTATTCTTTCTCATTTTTAAACAATGTGTACTATAAAAACAATTCAGATAATAAATAAATAATAAAAATTAAAATAAGATAATAATTAATGTTATATATATATATATATATATATGTATGCATAAAAGTTGTTATTTATTCATTAGTCTATTCTAAGTTTCAGATTACAAGAGTATCACTGGATTTTTTTTTTTTTTAATAATTATTATTTATTTGCGTTTGATAAAGAACTCGATAAAATTATTATATATATATACCATATATATATTCTAATAATAAAAATAATATTAGGAAATATTTATGAACAAATACTAATTAAAAAAAAAATATGAAAGGATTTTATTTTCTGAAGAGAAAAAATTTTGACATAATTAATTATTATTATTTTTTTTAACTTAATAATTAAATTTTGTTTAAAAATTTTAACATTGTTATTCATAAAATTATATTTTGTGTCAAGTTTAATTCAAATTTATAATGAATTTCAGCCCTTTCTTCCCCACCCCCGTTTTTGTTTTTATAGCTCAAATAGTTGTTTTGTGGGATACTATTAATTTGGCTTAGAAAATGATTTTAATGTTTCATTTTTGAATACTTTAGTGTAATTTATAGTAAATTTTATAGAGACATTTTTATTTATTTTTTATATATTTTTAAAATGTAAAAATTTGAAAATTGTGATAATGGTTAAGTTCATATGTAGATTATATTGCAAATTTTGATTTATTAATAATTTAGTCTTTTGTTTAATCTTATATATATGTATACGTTTTTAAACAATTTTTTATTCAAGGTAAAAGGCTATTGTTCAGTGAAATATAAATAACTATGGTACAATGTGTTAAATGAAATAAATGTGAATCTAAATAGAAAAAAAAAAAAAAAAAAAAAAAAAAGTTGTGTAAATATTTATTTAAAAAATGGACGATCAACACTGATATAACTCACGAAATCACAAAAAATACAAAAGTTTTATTATTATTATTATTATTGATTTCAAGAGAAATAAAAGTACAAACTACACGGTTACAACAAAACGTTTAGATTAAATGGGTATAAGTGAATTAAGATTAGCATTAGTTGTAATAAAAAGGGATTTAAAACTTACAATTTTCCAAAACAAAATTTTATTAGGAGAAACATTTATAGAATTGTATAATTATTTAATAAGGGATTGTAAATAATTATGATAATATTAAAAACGATGTAAATTTGAAAAAAAAAAAAAAATCTAAAATTCAAAATATATTTGAAACGAAAAAAATAAAAATAAATAAATAAATAAATAAAATAAAAAAATAAATAAATAAAATAAAAAAATCTTTTTCAGACATTGTATTAAATATTGGTGTAGAATATTTGAAATTTTTTTTTTAATTTAATATATCTATAAACGTAGTTTTATAGCAAAGATATGGTAATTACTATGTAATGATTAAAAAAAAATAATTGTAGAATTCTTTGAAATATCAGATAAACGCATTTAGAAGTAACCTAATTATTAATCTTTATAACGTAATTGGCACACAAAATCAAAGAAAGAATATATATATATATATATATATATATATATATATATATGAAACAAATTATAACAGGAAACTTTAAATAAAATTTATAAATTATAAAATAGAACTATGGCCTTGAAAATTTGTGATACAGGGTTTTTGGGGGGTGATAATCGATTGCACATACATTCAAAGTATAAGAAATTATACCATAGCATTTTCTGGGCGATATGCACCCAAAAGAGAATTACAGAACAATAGAGCCACTTGTTGGCAGATATAAATTTAAAAATAAACGTATAATCTTAAAAAAAAAAAAAAAAAAAAACGTGCATACGGTTTGAAGGGATGAAAAATCAATTTCATCTAGTTTCAAAGATGTAAAAATATATAAAATAGAGCTATGGTAAGCTCTATTTTATATATTTGCATATAAGTGTTGAGATATTTATGCGTGTAAAACTAGTTTTACTGCAAAAATTACATACATGTTGGGTAAAAAAGATTCTTTTAAAACTTTAAATACGTGAAGAAGTTTAAAAGATACTTTTGAAACCTTTAAAATTTAAATATGCCCTTAAAAGTGTATCGACTTTTTTTCCTCCGTGAATAGTCGAGATATTATTTCGGCCCGAAACAATTTTTATAAGTTTTTGTAATCTATAATGTTTGCTTGCAAAACTTTTTAGTTATTGAAAAATAAACAATTCTGGGATGTTTTGATACATGAAGTAAGTTATATAATATAATGATATGAAATAATAATCTCCCCCTTTTTTTCTTCAACTGAAAATTTTGCTTATTTTATTTATTTATTCCAGTTCACTTTTGAATATTTAAGTAGTACTCTTAAGTACTAATTAGTAGAAGGAGTACTTTAGTAGTACTTCAGGAGAAAAGTTATTCATCCTCAATTAAAAGCTATTTCACCATACCTTGTCGATAATTTAGGGCGTGAAACTTGCAAAGAAAATGCGTAAAAATAAATAAGTAAATAATTAAGTATGATAATAATGAAATATCTGTTACTGTTTAATTGTAAGTGTATAAGTTTACTGCAACAGGTTTAACCATGTAAAGTTAGTTTCAGAGTTTATAACTGTTTGGGTGTTCGGAAACATACATTTTCTTTGTTATTTTATAAATATGATATCATTAAATGACAAATTTGAAAACGAATTATTAACTAAATAAAATAATATTGTGTGGCTTTCACAATTCTTTTGCTTATCCTGTATTTCTGTAAAAACCGCTTTGCACAGTTTGAGACGTAGATATAAGAAAGATTATTATATTTTTAAATTTTCAAAAATACATTAAAAATAATTGAAAATTCTTTTAAACTTATTCGACAAATTTTGGATAGCTCTGTATATTTACTACAAATTATATACACTTTAGATAGTGAATTTAAACTTACTACACTGAGAAAGAATTCTGTAACTGACATCTAGAATCTAAATTGTGGCTCTAGAAAAAAATAGTTGAATGTCAACCTTTTAAATTCTAGTCCCCTTGGAAAACCAGTTCTAGAAGCCCCTATTAGAATTCTAGAGCGTTTGCCTATATTATCGAGGGCAAAGTTATTTTAAAATCTCTACATTGGTTACATTGGTCTCTCACTGTGTGTCCCAAACCGTGTGAGGAATTTTTGTTCCCACAGGAGAAAAATTTGTCTACGGTACTGCTAAGGCGTAGTTTAATTTATTGCTAATGTAGTTTAATTTATTAGTAGGAGATACATCTAAAGTTGTATTTAAGACTGTTTTGAGGAACGCTTGAAATGAAAAAAAAATAAAAATAAATAAAAATAAATAAAATAAAACGAAATGAAAATAAATAAATAAATAAATAATAATAATAATAATAATAATTACATTTAGACAGATTACATTTCATTAACAGAGAAAAGTAAGTCAACGGATGTAGTGTTAAAATTTATATTTAATAAATGAGTAATTTTCGTTTAAGGTATTATAAATATGCTTTAACTTATTATAATTATGTAGATTTAATAATATTTTCTTTTAAGTTTTGCCTTATAGTTTTATTACTGTTAAATTTAAAATTGTTTTTAATTGAAAAACTATGAATATATAACGAATAAAAATATCTGCAAATAAATGAGACTGCAAGAGGCGGGTTTCAGCAGCTATAATCTTGCTTTATGACCCAATTCTAGAAAATAAGGCAAGAATTTCTCGCCATACAAAAGATTCAAATTATTCGGAATATTCAGAATATTGTTTCACCATCTAGAAATGTGTACACTAGAAATTCTCGACCATTTCGTCTATTCAGTTTATTGGCTTGTCTTATACGTATAGCTCGGAAATCTATATTTCTAGTTAAGGGATTTAGAAAGTGGCAACGTATCCATTCTAGAGGATGGCGGTATATTCCTTTTCTCAATATGCAGTTGGTAAAATGCATAACACAATTTGAAATGCATTTAAAGCAATTTCCCCTGAATTCATCTGAATTTTTTGTGTGACTCTGTAAACAAATGGTAAATGCACTTCATCTCATAGTGCATATCAAATATGCCTTTGTGCACGCTGAAAATATATGTGAATTTAATTATATCCAGTTTAAAATTTTAAAATATACCAATAAGACTTTTTTCTTTCCTTTATGTTTAAAATATTTGTCCCGGCACACATTTCATTTTTTCGATGTCAGTAAAAATTTTCAAGTGTGGTACAAACGATAGAGATTTAAAATACTGAGAGACAAACCGAAGTCATAAACACGCTTTAATTTTGTTGGAAGGTGTTAAAAAGTGGAAGATCCTCAAAATGATAATAGAAACATAATTCAAATTTTAATTTATAACGAATATTTTTTATGGAAAATCAAATGAATATTTTTTAAATGATGAATTATTAAAAAAAAAAAAAAAAAAAGAAAAAGAAAAAAAAAGGAAAGGAAAGAAAGGAAGAAAGAAGAAAAAGAAGATTTAAATACATATGTTAATGGAATTAGTGTTTTTTTTTTTTTTTTTTTTTTTTTTTTAAATAATTAGAAACAAAACACATTATACGTTTATATATAATATTTTAAATGTTATTAGCAGTGAAACACATTATGTATTACATCCAGTTTCTCTGTTACAACAGAAAAAAAGCGATGAAAAAAACTATACTTGTTAAAAAATAAATAAATAAATAAATAAAACTTAGATACTATTTTGTCAGAGAAAAATAAATTTTCATTAAAATCAATTAAGTTTAAATAAAATAAAATAAAATAAAATAAAAATGTATTAAAAAAAATACTGACATAAATTCTATTAAAATTGGTTTTCGATTTTAGGATTTTCTTCTCTGCATAGAAAGAAATAATATAAAAAATTTCAAATGCCACACTTGTAAATAAATCACCAAGATGCAATTTTGTGGTTGAAATAGATGTTTTTATTATAATTGTTGATGCGGTGAATTGTAAATAAAAATTGTTAATTTTAAAAAGAATATGTTCAAATTGTTAAATCAAATCAATGCCATAAAAAGTTATAATGAAAGAAAAAATAATATATTGGCATAAAAAAAAATAATGAAATATAAAAATTATATTATTATTATTATTATTTTGAAAACTTTAAAGCCTTACCTGTAAAACTAGTTTTACAACAATGGAGAAAAGCAGTTTCACATCATAATCATAGTTGCCAGTTTAACACCTTTTGGCTGCCGGAAAATTTTAATAACATTTTTTATTTTTCTTTTCCAGTGAAAACCTTTAGTGTTCACTGATTAAATAAAATAAATATTTCTTAATTTTCTTTGTTAATATACATACTTTATATATATATATATATATATATATATATATATATATATATATATATATATATATATTACGCATATAAATTAGTTTTTAGTATCGATTGGACTAAAGAAATACAATATTTAATCAGAGGCATGATTTATGCAAAGAAATAAAATAAAATGTTTTGAAAAAACAAAAAAGTTACTCTAACGCAATAGGCAGTGTAACATTCACGAAAAATAAAAAATAGTAAATAACTGACTTTTGTTTGTTACGTTTTGTTTGTTAATATTGAAAAGAATATGTTCAAATTGTTAAATCAAATCAATGCCATAAAAAGTTATAATGAAAGAAAAAATACTATATTGGCATAAAAAAATAATGAAATTTAAAAATTATATTATTATTATTATTTTGTAAACTTTAAAGCCTTACCTGTAAAACTAGTTTTACAACAATGATAGTGTCAAGGCTGGAGAAAAGCAGTTTCACATCATAATCATAGTTGCCAGCTTAACACCCTTTTGGCTACCGGAAAATTTTAATAAAATTTTTTATTTTACTTTTTCAGTGAAAACCTTTAGTGTTAACTGATTAAATAAAATAAATATTTCTTAATTTCCTTTGTTAATATATATACTTTATATATATATATACGCATATAAATTAGTTTTTAGTATCGATTGGACTAAAGACAATACAATATTTAATTAGAGGCATGATTTATGCAAAGAAATAAAATAAAATAAATAATTTTAAAAAAAAGTTTCTCTAACGCAATAGGCAGTGTAACATTTACGAAAAAGAAAAAAAAAAGTACATAACTGACTTTGTTTGTTACATTTGTTCGTTACATTTTGTTTGTTAATTTTAAAAAGAATATGTTCAAATTGTTAAATCAATTCAGTGCCATAAAAAGTTATAATGAAAGAAAAAATAATGTAATGGCATAAAAAAATAATGAAACATAAAAATTGTATTATTATTATTTTGAAAACGTTAAAGCCTTACCTGTAAAACTAGTTTTACAACAATGGTAGTGTCAAGGCTGGAGAAAAGTAGTTTCACATCATAATCATAGTTGCCAGTTTAACATCTTTTGGCTACCGGAAACTTAAAAAAAACTTTAAAAAAAAAAAAAAAAATTTTTTACTTTTTCAGTGAAAACAGAGTTCACTGACTAAATAAAATAAATATTTCTTAATTAATTTCTTAATTTTCTTTGTTAATACATATATATATATATATATATATATACGTATATAAATTAGTTTTTAGTATGGATTGGACTAAAGAAAATACAATATTTAATCAGAGGCATGATTTATGCAAAGAAATAAAATAAAATGTAAAAAATAAATAAATAAAAAGTTTCTCTAACGTAATAGGCAGTGTAACATTTACGAAAAATAAAAAATAGTAAATAACTGACTTTTGTTTGTTACATTTGTTTGTTACATTTTGTTTGTCAATTTTTAAAAGAATATGTTCAAATTGTTAAATCAAGTCAATGCCACAAAAAGTTATAATGAAAGAAAAAATAATATATTGGCATAAAAAGATAATGAAATATAAAAATTATATTATTATTATTATTATTATTATTATTATTTTGAAAATATTAATGAATTACCTGTAAAACTAATTTTACAGCAGTGATAGTGTCAAGGCTGGAGAAAAGCAGTCTCCCATCATGATTATAGTTTGGCTACAGGAAAATTTTAATAAAATTTTTTGTTTTACCTTTTCAGTGAAAACCTTTAGAGTTCACTGATTAAAAAAAACAAATATTTCTTAATTAATTTCTTAATTTTCTTTGTTAATATATATATATATATATATATATATATATATATATATATACGTATATAAATTAGTTTTTTGTATCGATTGGACTAAAGAAATACAATTTTTAATCAGAGGCATGATTTATGCAAAGAAATAAAATAAAATAATGTAAAAAAAAAAAAAAAAAAAAAAAAAGAAGTTACTCTAACGCAATAGACAGTGTAACATTTACGAAAAATAAAAATAGTAAATAACTGACTTTTGTTTGTTATATTTTGTTTCTTAATTTTAAAAAGAATATGTTCAAATTGTTAAATCAAATCAATGCCATAAAAACTTATAAAGAAAGAAAAAATAATATATTGGCATAAAAAAATAATGAAATATAAAAATTATATTATTATTATTATTATTTTTATTATTACTGCTATTTTGAAAAAGTTAAAGCCTTACCTGTAAAACTAGTTTTACAACAATGATAGTGTCAAGACTGGAGAAAAGCAGTTTCACATCATAATCATAGTTGTCAGTTTAACATCTTTTGGCTACCGGAAACTTTTAACAAAATTTTTTATTTTACTTTTTCAGTGATAACCTTTAGAGTTCACTGATTAAATAAAATAAAAATTTCTATTAAATTTTTCCGGTAACCAAAAGATGTTAAGTTGGCAACTATTTTTATAATCTGTATAGATATTATCTTAAGAACAAATAATCGTAAACAGGTCGGACCAGATTTAAAACATCATTTATTAGCAAGAACCCTATTTATTACCAACATTCTGATGTGAAAACATCGTAAATTGTTCGAAATTTACGACTTTTTTTACGCAAGAGAATAATGCAAAATATAGCACAAATGTGCATTATGAGGAATATCTTCATCATAAAGATGTAGTTATCAGTTTTTAAGTGTCATTTATGATATTGTCATGCACATCATTGACTGTAAGCATTTTACTTTGGAAACTTTGTTAAGTTATTTAAAATTTCAGATTTTAATAATACGGCAAAATAGAGTAATATTTCCCTCAAACTTGCGTTACTGGGATTATTGCTTTAGAAAGAGCATGGAGCTTCAAGAAAACCTTATAAAATTAACCAAAAAGTTAATATAAGGTGATATAAAACATGAATACGGAGAAAGGAGCCTAGTGGGAGGGGCAATTAAATCTGTGACCATGTTGGGTGAGGTATACGCCAAGTTTTTCTCTTAACACGACTATAGTATGCCCTGTATTATAAATTTATCAGAACAAGTGTATGGTGGGCAAACGAGCAAAGCCCGTCTTTGCGAACTGGTTATTCAATCAGAAAAGTGTCTGAAACAAATACAGATGTAATAAAGTAAAACAATTTGAGTAAATGAAAAGGCAAACAATTGGTATTTGAGAAAAAGAATTGGTATTTAAGAAACAATTGGTATTTAAGAAACAATATTTATATGCTTCATAAATTAGCTTTTAGCAATGATTGTGTGACGGCTAGAGCATTTTGATACAATTATTCAATCAGAAATGTCATTTAGACAAATTACATACAAAAAATATACACTGGAACACAAATAAAAGAAAACATACACACATAAAACATATAAGAAAAATGTCGTGTTTCAAATTAAAGCAACAACATGATAATTATTATATGATAAATAAATATATTACTTGATATTGTTTCTTTTATAAAATACATGTTTGTATGCTTATTTTCTATTCATTACAAAGTGAAATCTAAATTTGAGAGAATGGCCCTAGGTACAATGAGGTCTGGCCCCAGGTACAATGAGGGTGTTGTACCTAGGCTGTACCACAAGTGAGGTTTTTTTTAAAAACCTTCTGTTTGTCGGAATTTATTATTTTAGGTATTTATATTAACCCCAATTGGAAGGAATTAGTCCTAAAGATATGTACATATCAGTTTGATAATTTTAAACAGGTCAAGGGCTCTGTTTTTGGGCATTGAAAAAAAGCGGCCCTAAGTACAGTCTTCTCTATAATTTAAAAAAAAAAAAAAAAAAAAAAAAAATTAAAAGCCTTTAGTAATGGCTGTGATTTATGGAAAGTGTGCTGATTTGAGAATTTCCATAAATTAATAATATTCTAGAACATCACGATTTATTTATTAATATTAAAAAATTAATCAAAAGGAATTTTACATCGACAGTAACTAGCAATGAATTCAATATTTTATAATTCTTTAAAAATATTCTGTATAGGGTATACTATATTTTACTCAAGTTAAAACTTAAAAATATATAAAGTACAAAAACCGCTTATTTAAAAATAAAATCCACAGTTACTCAGGTTCTATCTAACAATTTCTTATATCAAACTAAATTTGTAGTATCAAGATTTTCTTTTTTATCATTATTAAAGGAGAAAAAAAAATATATATAGATAATTAATCTTTATTCACGTCTTCGCCATTGTTGATGTCTTTCCCACTTTTAACAACGACAAAATATAGTACAAGATCCTGTACAAAACAAACACTCTCTTATAGCAAACAAAAAGGAAAAACGAAGGACTTAAAACGGAGAGGCCCCAAAGTGTGAACGGGATCCTTATTTTCATCTCTTAGCGTCTGTCATTTACAGGGGCGCCCGAACAAAAGGGGATCAGGGGCTGTTTTTGACAGTTCTGATTTCGGGCGGAAAAGTTTAGGGGAGGGGGCTGTGGAGTTGGTTAGTTCATTTATTCTCTGGGACTGTGGATAACCTCACCCCCACTTTTCTGTGCATTCCCTCTTTCTGTCTATCGCATGTGTTCTCCGACTGTTTTAATAGTTTTAACCGGGATAGAGTTTGGGTTGCACTTTAACTGTATGAGTTTACGTCAAACGACATTTGCAGGACGCAGATTTCTTGGGTTGTTTTTGAATGGCTTGAAATTAAATTCTCATGGATTCGTGAGAAATATTGACAGATGTTTATTGAAGCTTACGGTATTAAAAATAGTGATGCATGAAATACTCAAATAAACTGTATTTTTAAAAAAATATATTTTATTATATGTTTGTACATCCTTGCGTGCGTACATGCATGTATACTGGGTGACCGCAGTGCTATTGCTATCCTTTAACTATTTACCCAACCACTAGATACAGAGATATACTTTCAATAGAAATAAAATAATAATAATAATAATAAAATCTCCAGCTTTTGAAATAGTTTTAAATGGAAGAACAAACCGCTTGAGTTGCGTTATTAACAAATGTTTATTAAAGCTTAGCATGTTAAAAATAATGCTGCGTGAAACATTTAAATAAAACTATGTATATATATATATATATATATATATAAAATTGAAGATAAGAATGACCAATCTGTTTGCAAATCCGTGCGTGTGTGTATGCATATATAGAGAGTGCCCAATCCTATAGCTGCCCTAATAGCTATATTCTGAACTATTAGTTACAGAAATATACTTTAAATATAAAATATTTTAAAAGACTATATCCAAATTTTTAAATAGTTTTAGATGGGATATAGGGTTTGGGTTTAGTTTGGGATATAGTTTGGGTTTCTTTTTAAAAGTATGAGCTTCAGTCAACTTTACTTTACTTTTATTTATTTATTTAACTTTTACTTAAACTTACTTTTTTATTTTTAATGACAAGTATCTGTTTATAATGAGTAAATCTGAAAAATAAATAAAATAATGAAGAAATAGTTGTCCGAAAAATGATTTGTCAGGCCAGTTAGCTGTTGCACAAACATACCTGTCAAAAATTGAGCAGGCATTCAACTCATTAAACTTGGTCTAGCCCAGGTAGGTAGAGGTCTTTCAGACGTCTCCGGGTATAGGGCAAATGTACCTATTGGGCAAGTGAATTGTCGGTCAAATTTATTTGCTGGCAAGTGAGCTGTCATACGGAACTACCTAGCTTTTATTTCATTGTTTATTAGAAAAATATACGTCGGTTTAGATTTATTTCTTTCTTTCTTTTTCATCTTTTTTTTTTTTTTTTTTTTTTAATTTTAAAATCTATTTTCTTCTAAACAGCTTAGGCCTTGAAACGCATTCTTCTAAGAATAACGAAATGTAAATTTTTATATGATTTACATGTTCTGCTAGTTAAGGAAATTATGTCTGTACAAATAATTCATGCAAAATAAAATAAAAACCATTCTTTCATTAAAATTCACCCATTTTTGAAACATTTAACATTTTATGCGTATGTCTGACTATAAAATCATAAAATAAATAAATAAACAAACAAAAAAGATTGTTTATCATTTGTACATGCGCAGTTAAAAGGTTTTCCTAAAAAATACATATATTTAGTAATATATTTCCATTCGAATTGCAGTATACTATTTTTAAAGGGCGTTTGAAATTTACTTAAAAGTAGTATTAAATTTTGTTGAAAACTTTGCCTTAAAAAATGCTTAGAAATTTTTTTATTGATCAAGCTACTCTTTCACAAATGCATCGAAAATTTGTACATCATCTATTATTAACATTTATTACAGTCACAGATCAATTCACTCTCTTAATGATACAGGGTGATCTCCAACACTATATATATTGCTAAATTTGTTATCGGATCCCTAATTAATATCACATCTCAACTTTTACTAATAAATGTGATGATAATTATGTTATTTACAAATTCAAATTTTCAAAAAAATTCTATCAAAGGGCAATTTGATGAAATTGACAGAAACCATTTATTTGTAAATCTTGCTATACTTTTAACCAGGATCGCAAAATTTGATAATGATAATAGATTTATTTGAAAAACTGTTGATTCGGATAACTTATTAATATTTAGAATTCAACAGTAATTAAATGTATCGGCATGTTCGAATAGTATATCAATAATCCATGTTAATTAGAGATCAATAGAGCCTGGAAAGCTAAAATTTTGAGGAATTGATTTATATTGGGAATACAGTGATAGCTAATTATAATTGTGTATTACATATGTATCTAGCTAGCCAATTATCTCTGCTTATTAATTTTCGGAACACAAATATTTCGAGAAACAATTTAAAATTTCTGTGTAAACTAACTGTACTGGTGTGTATAAAATGTGATATATATATATTATCAATTTTAATTACGGGGAGTTAGTTATCAGAAAAACTTATATTTACTAAAATTTAGTATTTGTGCTAATTAAATTTACTATATACTATATTTGTAGCACATAAATTATAGGGTAGTGTTCCAGTGATTGACACTTTTAGAACAATCTCTGATGTTTTTAATGTTCTAGTCATCAGAAAATATTTTTAGAAATCTTAAGTTAATACATATGGCATGAAAGATATTCAGAACCACATATATGTTAAAACATTTATATTTGATAATAGTTATTATTTTTTATGAATTTTTATTTTATACCCATTCAATGTTCCAATAATTGACACTGCCAATTTTTCATTTTACCACTAATTGGCACCCTATATTCCAGTGTTTGACACTGCTAGTTATTCATTTTACCAGTTATTACCACCCTATGCTCCAGTGTTTGTCATAAAATGTTAAAATTCTTATATGTAAAATATACACTTTTATTATTTTTATTATTTATTAATTATTTCGGTATAGATGTCAATTACTGGAGCATGTCAATCACTGGAGCACCTACTCTACTTATTAAGATTAATAGTGTCCGAAAAATAGAAATTCCGGATAATAGTTAAATATTAAAAATTACGCAGTGATTTACTGCTCTGACAGAAATTATCCAAACATACACTTTATATATTACATATTACAGCAAACGTATTTCAGACAACATCCAAATGATAAACACAACTCTTGCTGTAATTTATTTTAAATAAAAATAAAAGTAAATATGGTTCATGGAATGATGTTTATAAAAGTGCATAGTTTGTTATGTAACAAAAGATGACATAAATATTAAAACAATATCTAACTTTTTAAACTTCAGTAGTTTTTTTTTTTTTTTTTTTTTTTTCCTATTTCGTTTTGTTTGGACAAATTCTTGTTTTACCAATGCGTGTAAAGTTATTCAAAATTCAATCATAGCCAATAAATATTTAACAAAAAATAAAAATCGAATAACAGTAAATCGATAAAGAGTGCATGTATTTTATGCTTTGAAAATATTTTTTTGAAAGTTCAAATGCAGGGTGATTATAAATAAAATTACGATTCCAAAACGCTATAATTTTAAAAATGCCCATTCAGAGTGATTTGATATTTTACCAGAGCAATCGTGAGGCAATGAAATTTTGTTTGGGGGAGGAAAAAAGTAGTTCCAACATGCTTCTATAGATGGCGTTATCAGGGGAATGTCAGGGGAAACGCTAAATGAACTCATTAAACACAGGAATGTTGTTAGCAACACAATGGAATACCAGGAAACAATATACTTCTATGGTTTACAACAATTTTATGTAGCAAAAAGACAAGAATACGTGTTTACAGAGGAAACAGTCATAGAGAAAAGAGAAAAAGAGGAGCTTCATGAAACCAATACTTTACGGATAATAAACGGCACATTTTGGAAATATTTTCCTTTTTCTTTTGCCAAACAAAATTAATCGCCTCGCGATAGCTCAGGTAAAATATGAAATCGCTCTAATGGATAGTTTTAAAATTATAGCGTTTTGAAATTGTAACTTTAATTATTGTAACCCTGTGTAATATATATTCATATTTTGGATATATTTTTTAAAACATATTATATATATTTTTTAATAATGCATTTTTCACCAAATCAAAATAGTTAAATAGAAATTGTTGTCAACCTTTATTTTTCATTTCATTTCATTTTATTTATTTTTATAGATGAAGAGAAAATAATAAAATAAAATAAAATAAAAAATTAAAATTATATATATGAATATATAGATAGATAGATAGATAGATTGGTGTCTCTTAAAATGAGGGATATTCTTCTTTCTTTCTTTTTTTTCTTTTTCTTCTTCTTCTTCTTCTTTTTTTAATACGATACACATATCTTGTATTTTTTTCCCCCATTTGACCCTAAATACTTTTTTACAAAATTTGAGCTCTGTAGAATAATGTTAACATTGGCCAAATTGACTGTAAAATCAATATTTATATTAGGATTTTCCTGACAATTAGGTACGTGTTAACATTACCCCAGAGATCCGATATTTTGCCATAAAGGATTAAGGGTCAAATTGAAAAAAATAGAGGGTATGTGTATCGGATTTCATTAAAAAAAAAAAAAAAAAAAAAAAAAAAAAAAGAAAGAAAGAAAGAAAGAAGGGGAAAAAATTCCCCCTTTTTAAGGGACACCCTAATATATATATACATATAAACATGATTTGTATATGTCACAATGATGTGATGTATATCGTTGTAATTAACTAATAGTCATAACTGAATAATAGGTATACATTACAATTATGTGTTGTATATATTAGATCAGGGAAATTAAAAAGAGTGTTTTCTGAATGAGATAGGCAATTCCTTTTTTGTTTTCACACAGCTTAATTTTATTATTATGATCATTATTATTATTATTTTAAATTAAGTGCTATTTCTAAAAAAAAAAGCACAAAATTCAAGAATTACTCTATAGGAAAAGATGCGTTATTCACCATTACAATTAAAAAGCATTATTTTTGAAAGTCTTTAGTAATTTATATTGCATGTTATGAATTCTTCTTCTTCTTCCATGTGCTAATATTCTTAAAAATCATAAAATTAAATTCAAAATTTCTGCCTGGGAAAAGTATTTTATATACTACTATAATTATCTATAACTGTATTCGAAATATATATTAATACACCAGTACAAATAAAAAACAACTTTTTTTTTTTTTTTTTTTTTTTTTCAAATTCAACTAAAAAATTCATTTCCATTCCTCTAGTTTTTTCTTTCTTTCTTTCTTCTTCTTCTTCATCTTCTCTCTCTCTCTCTCTCTCTCTCTCTTTTTTTTTTTTTTTTTTTTTTTTTTTTGTAATTAAGTGCTAATATTTCCCCAAAAAACGTAAATTTTAAAATTTTTGGTCTGGGGAAAAGATATGACACTGGAAAAACAGGCAAGAGAAAAAAAAAAAAAAAAAAGGGGAAAAATTAATCCTCTAGGGGAATAAATAAACCACTAAGCTTCTCCGCTGCAGTTCAACAGCTGGTAGTGACTGCCACACGCAAGAAAAATCAAAACCACTGAAAAGGATTCGAAGGGGAAAAAAAATCATCCCTGCAAAAGAGATGAAAGGACAAAACATGAGGTGGAGCAGAAGAAAGAGGGTGAGGAGGCCAGTAAAGAACAAGCTGGGCGATGAAAAGTTTGATTAACCCTTTAGCCGTGTCGAGTTTTTTAGCATATCTGTTTAATAACTCATAAAATCAATACTAAGTGAAGTAGGAATAAAGCATATTAGTTTTTGAAATCAATGGATATTCAGTAATCTTATGTCCTAGGAAAAAATATCATATTTTTCCAAAATTTGCTACATTAGCCTCTTATTTCAACTATTAAAAACGGAAAAAGCCGTTTGCAACGGTTAAAGGGTTAAGAAAAGAAAAATCGCGCTGGCTGCCTCGGATGTTATTCATTGTGAAAGACCGTGCGAAGACTGAAATCTGCGTATTTTTAGTCCAGTGTTTTCTGGATTTATTATTATTTTTAAAATGAAATGTTTAATGAAAAGTTTTAAATGGTTTAAATGGGTTTGGCAGAAAACAAATAGTCGATTGTTTAGAACCATTTTAAGCTGCCTTACTAAATGTGTAAGTGTATTAAATAGTGAGAATATGTAAATATGAAAAATGTGTTGTAAAATGACTGAAAAATTAAGCGGAAAGGTTTAACAAGTGACCTGCAAGTTTTGCTTACGCAGCGTGGTGTGTTAAAAAATCATTTTTCCAAAATAGTTAAAAATTACAAACACGAGGTGGACCCGAAAGTAGAGGGTGAGAAAGCTAGGAAAGATCAGGCTGGGCAATGAAAACTTTGATTAAAGAAAGAAAAATCAAGTTGGAAGCACCGGAGAATTTTTATTGTGAAAGACTGCGTGCACTGAGAAAAAAATATATACCGCCTTCATCTAGAATAAAAAAGTGCCCATTTTCTAAATCCCTCAATTTGAAATATAGATTTCCGAGCTATGCGCATAAGGCACGCCAATAAACTGAATAGACGAAATGATCGAGAATTTCTAGTGTACACATTTCTAGATGGTAAAACAATACTCTAAATATTCTGAATCTTTTGTATGGCGAGAAATTCTCGCTTGATTATCTAGAATGGGGTCATAAACCAAGATTATAGTTGCTGAAATCCGCCTCTTGTGTTTGCACTTATTTGGAGATATTTTCAAATAAGTTTGACCTCGATAATAGGAACAAACTCTCTAGACTTCTAATAGGGGTTTCTAGAACTCGCTTGCAAAGGGAACTTGAATTTATAAGGATGACATGGAACTGTTTTTTCTGAAGCCACAATTTAGATTCTAGGTGTCAGTTACAGAAATTTTTCTCAGTGTGAAGACTACGCATTTTTCATCGTGTGTTTTCTAGACTTGTTTTCTAGACTTGTTTTATAATTTGTTTCTTTCCTTTTCCTCTTTTTTCATTAAATATTTAATGTAAAGTTTTCAATTGATTAAAGAGATTTAAAAAATAAATCATCGACTGCTTATTAACAATTTTAAATATCCTTTATGTAAAGCTCCATATAACTCCATTCATCCTCCTGAATACTGCGTCAAATCGCCTTATTATTGATCAATAACTTGAGACATGTGAAAATTTCAGAACATATAAATATTTAAAAATTGTTAAATATATTTTAGCGAATGTGCAAGATTAATAAAAAATGCTTTACAGTAAAGAAAAAATGTATTATATGTTACAGAAAAATTAAGCTTAAAGACTCAATTAGTTGTATACTCCATTAGTGCAGTGTTGCAAGTAAAAAAAAAAGGTCATTCTTTTAAAAGATATGAAAGAACAGGACACGGGATGGAGAAAATAAAAAAGAAGATGTGGAGGCCAGCAGAGAACAAAATGGGAGACATAAAGTTATTTATCAGGAAAGACCGTGCGAAGGCTGAAAACTGCGTATTTTAAATCCTTTTTAACACGCTTTTATTAGCTTCACCTGTGTGTATGTATGTTTGTAACTGCTCTGGGAGCAAACAAAAAATTTATACTGTAAAAAAATACTTTCCCTACGTGAACGATGTGGCTGCGCGCTGCGAACCTAAAGGTCCAGCGTTCGATCCCAGTCAGGGGCGATTTTTTAAAAATGGTTTTTGTTTAATTCTAAGTTATTTTAATTAAAGATTTAAATGAATGTAAATAGTATGGTGTGTCACTCACACGATTTTCTCTTACCCTGCATTTTAATACTAAGATAGATGTGCTTTTTACTTCTCATTTCTATAAAAGCGTGTTCTTTAATTTTTTAAAACTATAATATTTTTTTTTTCTAGATTTATTGTTATTTTTTAAAACGAAATATTTAATGAAAAGTTTTAAATGGTTTAAATGGGCTTGTCCGAAGAAGTCACGAATTTCTAAGAAATATTTAAAGATATTTTTCTAAATGTGAAAGATTGTTCAACAGAAATACTTTGTAATAAGAATGTAAATACGAAGAATGCGTTGTAAACATTACAGAAAACATCTGGTGTGAAAGAACTACACGATTTCTGTTACCCATTATTACATGTATTACAATTACACTAAGCGACAAAAAAAAAAAAAAAAAAAAAAAAAAAGCCGCTCTGCAGAAAAACTGACTTATACATTTTTTATTTGTAATAACTTTAAAATTAATGTTTGAAACAAATAAAACTGTCTTGTTTGCATAATACCAATGTGATGAAATGATACCTATGTACATTTTATGTACAGAAATTATACTATGTACAAAAATTATCAAAATTAAGCATTTTTGGCGATTTAGCGCTGCTAGGCGAAAAGTTCGAGATTGCCGTGTACGAAAAGAACCATGTTTCGTTTCCACGCCAAGTACTCAAAATCAATCGTCTAACAGTGTAAAATCGCCAAATATGCTTCATTTTGATAATTTTTTGTGGTCGCTGTGATTCATTTCAGCCGGTGATTTTTTCCCTTTCTGTAGTTTTATGAAGAGTAGAATCACATATACTTTTTTTTCAATATTTTTTGAAGACGACATCTTTTGAATGTTTTCTTGCAAGTAAATTTTTTATTTATTTTATTTATTTTTTTAAATATTACCAAAATCGGCAATCCGAAACGATTTGACACAATTTCCAGCAATAAGTACTAAACTTTGAATAACCACCATAAAATGCAATGAATTCGCAACAACTGTTTCGTATCGAAAAAACACACGACCCTTCGTCAGGCGGACAAAGTCGGCACAAATGCTGCAAACAAAGTGGTCGACCCCGCCTGACCAAGGATTGTGTGTTTTCTCGACCCGAAGTAATTGTTGTCAATTTATTGCCAACCATTTCAGCCGATAATTTTTTCACTTTCTGGTGTTTTATGAAGAGTAGAATCATATATATATATATATATATATATTCAATATTTTTTTGAAGACGACACCTTTTGAATGTTTCCTTGTTCGATAGAAAAATGATAAACATTATTTTATATTGAAGTGTACATTTTATAACTCTTGCAAATACTATCGTATAAATCTATACAAATAGTAAACAATGCATTTGAAACTGTACCATGAAATAAGGTATTCAGAAGATCAAGAAACTTGAAGTGACTCCACTCGACATTCCGAACATTAAGTAATTAACGGTATTGTAGATAAAGTAAAGTAAGAGAAGTCGTTAAAGAAACAAAAGTGAAAAATATAATAGGGTGTTGTATTTTTCTCCATAGTGTATGATATTTAATTTAACGCTGTTCCATTTCAAGTTATTTGTGTCCATACATAATAATATAAAGAATTTTCCGTTGTGTCCCTGTAACAATCTAGAAGTGCTAGATTCACCAAAATCTATACATTACAGGTGACAGTAACTTATAAAATGTAGATAAATTTTCAACTCAATCGGATAAGGCATTTAGATGATATCGCATTTTCAATAATTTGAGCACATAAGCCAATAATTTGATTTTAATTTCAATAATTTGAGCACATAATGATACAAAATTTTCCTAGTGTTCCCGTAAAAAAAAAAATATATATATATATATATATATATATATATATATAAGTACTAGATTCAGCGAAATCTATAGGATATGTTTTATAGTGACCTATAGCATATACTAATTTTTAGCTCATTCAAACAAAGCGTTTAGAAACTATCATGTATATCTTATCTCGCACACATGTACACATTCATTACCGTAAAAGTAGCAAAAATGAACTCAGCGGATCTCAAAATTTACAGATACACCAAAAACTCAAAGTCGAAGTTTTGTCATGAATACAATACTTTTCTTATGTATGTACATTCAAAAAGTAATAAAAATGGAAATTTTGAGGTTTTTTTTTTTTTTTTTTTTTTTTTTTTTTACATTGATGGAATAAGTTACATATAAAAAAGCGAATAATAATAATATATTTTCTAAACAAGTATAAATGTCCGAGTTGCATTTTATGGAATTATCTTGTATTTAATAAATAAAAGTACGCGTTAAGGAATGCCTCAGAAAGTATATATTTTTTAAACTTCTTGCTGAAATATAAGCATTCCTGTTCTAGGGGAAAATTGCACTGTAGCAGCGCAACCTATTGGTAGATAGATATCCATTCAAACTGAATAGGCATAATGCCTCATAAAGATTTTCTCACATATTAAGTGTTGTTTGATTATACGCATTAGAACCTGAAATATAACCTTCCCTTAAATTGAGAAAATCACTGTATATCAGCGCCACCTGCTGAGCAGTTAGTACCAAAAGTTGATTCGAACTAACTTATGTCAAGGTGCATCCATATATAACTTTTTATGCAATTTTGCTCAAATAATTTACAAAATAATTTACAATTACAGTTCCTGAGATTACCCCTTTCTGAAATTGTGCAAATCGCTGCCTAGCAGCGCCACCTGTTGAGCAGTTGACACCAAAACTTGATAGGCACTAATGTAGGTCAAGATGCAGTTACTATAAATTTATATGCATTTTATGCAGTAGTTTCTGAGATAGAGCCTTTTCTTAAATTGTAGAAATCACTGCATAGCAGCGCCACCTCTTGAGGAGTTGACACCAAAACTTGGCAAGCACTAACTTCTATCAAGTTGCATCTATATATGAATTTATATGCACTTTTGTACAGTAGTTCCTGAGATATAGCATTCCTTAAATTGGGGAAATCGCTTCATAACAGCGCCACCTATTGAACGGGTCACACCAAAAGTTGATAGGCACTAATTTAGGACAGTACTATATATAGAATTATATGCAATTCTGGGCGGTAGTTCTTGAGCTATAATCGCCACAAAATTTTTGGCACACGCACACACGCACAGGCAGACATTTTCTAAAAATGGTCAAACTGTGTTCTAAACCTCTCAAAACGCGTAAATACACCTAAAACCAGAAGTCGAAAATTTTTAAGAATCCAATACTTTCTCCTATAGAATATAGAAGAAAGTAAAAATTATAATAGCGATGATAAAGAAAAAAACTAATTTTATTACATTGAATTGAACATATTATTTATGATAAATAAATAATTCCTTTATTATTCACTTAATATTCTGTGTTTACTCGTTTTGCCTTTGAAATCCTTTCATGTTCTCTTTGGTGTTCCTCTTAGCACCCCAAAACACCTCCTTTTTCTCATTCCATTTAAAAGTTATTTTATAGAGAGAATTGATTATTTAATATGATTTTTAGAACCAATAAGAAAATATTGAATTTCGTATTAAAAAAAAAAAAAAAAAAAAAAAAAAAAAACTGAAATTCTGGGAAGGATTATTATTATTATTATTCTCCCGTTTTTAGTAAATAAAAATACATTCATATCTCCTTCTCTCTGTTTCTATACGTATATATATATATATATATATATATATATAACATAATAATAATAATAAATGCATAATAAAAATGAAGTAAAAGAAAATAAGAAGTTGGAGGAAGGGTGGTGGTGCTTATCATGGTTGGTTGTTCGAATTAATAACTTAAAAAAAAAAAAAGGAATCAGTGCATTTTAATTATATTTTAATTTTTGATGCTTTATATTTCATACTGCAAATTTATTTTAATGGACAATATCCGTTTTCTTGGGTTCGAGGCTAAATCGTGTCCAACACATGTGACTTCTGATTCTCCATTTCCCTATGAATTTCCCTCTAGGATATAAATATTTCCCTATAAAACACAAACATTTCCCCATAAAACACAAATGTAGACAATTATAATTCTGCATTTTTCCCTGCAGTAGTCACGTGTCAAGGATCTATTACTTAACGCGGATAAAGTTCATTGAAGTATATTATAACATTTTTACTATTAATAGTGTAACGTTTATGGATTTAAATAACTATTTTGTATTTAAAATAAGGATTATAAATGTCATCGATACATAACGTAAGTTAAAAATAACATCACAGTGATTGTATATATTTATTTTTAAAGTAAGGTTGTTAATGAAGGTGTTTAAGATAACAGTTAAATCACTGTATCAAATTGAAATCGATTTTATTAAGTGTCTTTAAGTAATATGAAATGTTGCCTGACACAGTTATTGGTATCCTTAAAGTTACTCGACTCGAAGTATGGACTTCAAATTTCATTTTAAACCAACAAAACACTTTTCCTACCTTATGACCATATAGTTACTATGCTGATTAAACGAATCATTTAGCGATTTCTCATTAAGTTATAATTTTTGTTTGTTTATTTTATTTTATTTTTATTTGCAGTCATATATTATGTTCATTTTAACTTTCTTTCTTTCTTTTTTTTTTTTTTTTTGTTATCATATGGTTCTGCAGGGGATTTGGGGAAAAGTTGGGAACCCGACAAGCTGTTTTAACCCGCTCCACCCGTCTTAAACCGTGTTGGAGCTGCTCCTTCTTTTTCTTCTAGTTATTATTATTATTATTATTTTATGCTATACTTTGTTCGTATTTGTTATATATGATCTCATCTATCAATGTTACAGAAACAACTCATGTTAACATTTTCAATATCTTTCGCGCTGTATAAGGCTTCATTTCTATATGTAATTATTTATTGATTAATTCAAGTCTTCCTTCTCGTTGTTTGGTCATTGTAATAATGAATTATTGTATATATACAAATATATAATAAAGAAAAAGAAAAATTTTATATTTCTTTTTGGCTTCAAATCTGTGTTATTCAAAACAGTGATTCGTGTTCAACATTAATATCAAATAACTCTTTCTAAAAATAGATTAAATATATTTTTTGTGATTTTAATATAAATTCTTTTTATTTATCGTGTATAGCCTGTTTTAAACTAGAAATATTTTTCCATTGTAGTAGAAAAAGGAAAATCCTGTAAGGGGTTAATATATTCACCCTCACTCTATCTCCCTGTTCCATGAACATACACTTCTACTTCACTCATCTTGAAAAGATCATTGAGTGCTACAACTAAACTTCTCCATTCACTCTTCCCAAGGCATCGAAACTTAGAATCTTTGAGCCTCTTAATACTTGAGCAACACAAAAGTTCGATCATAAAACAGCAATGTTAAGTATTGTTCCTTTTCTCCGGAGGTAAAGGAATTCCAACAAAAGAGAGAGGAAGGGGGGGATGCCGAAAACTGGCATCGCTCCCATTTTGGTGGGAAAAGTTTTCGGGATCACTTTCTCCCTCTCAAATCTTTTGATGACTTCATCTCTCTCTCTCTCTCTCTCTCTCTCTCTCTAGCTCACTCGCGTCTGTTTTGACAGTCGCAGCTGTTGTGCGTGCGTGAAGTACGTTGTGACAAACGGAACAGTATTATTTTTGAGCTCTGTGTTAGCGGTTTAAAGTATTAAATAATAATAATAATAATAATAATTATAGTTCTTTAAACCCAAATTAATTTTTGAGTCTTTTTTTTTCTTTTTTCAAATTTTTGTGTGAATTTTTTTTTCTAATTTCCGCAATGACAAATATATATATATATATATATATATATATATTGTACAAATGTAGGAATGTGGAAACTTTAATTTTAAATACAAAAGGTAACATTAGATGAGCGCAATGCTGCTCTTTGCTAATGTACAATATAAATCTAAATAGAATGAAAAAGAAAAATATCAACATATGTAACTGAATTACTATGTATATATATATATATATATATATATATATATATATATATATATATATATATACAGATAGATTTTGCAACATTACAACGTTAAACAAATCTGTATATTTAGTATCAAACTGAAACACGCTACACTCAATCTGGTATGTTTTTTTTTTTTTTTTTTAATAACAATGATTTTTTTTTTCTTTTCTTTCTCTAATTAAACTATCGACGGTTAAGTTAATATTTATATATATATATATATATATGGGCGTCACATTTTTCTACCAATGCGGCGGGTGGATGGTGGGACCCCTTAAGGGCCCGCTTCACTCACCGTCGCCGGATGCTCAGGCTAATGTTATTCTATGCACTGTAAAAAAAAAACTGTTAAAAGTACAGGAAAAATCTAGCAGCTGTGGTGCCAGTATTTCTCCGTCAAATGTACAGAACAAAACTTTATTATTAACAAAAAACCTGTTTGATTTACTTGATTTCTACGTAAAATATCTGTCAGTGATACAATTTTACGGTTTTAAACTGTATATTTGACGGAGAAATACTGGCACCCCAGCTGCCAGATTTTTCCTGTACTTTTACAGGTTTATTTTTTGCAGTGTGGGAAATTTTCTTTACTTATAACTCATTAGCTAATACATATTTTTAAATTCTGTTTTCACATTCGGAAAATTCCCAACTGTTAAATTGACGCCCTTTTTTTTAAAAACGTATTTTTTTTTTTTTTTTTTAATATATTTTTTTTTATTTTTATTTTCAAAATATGAATTTTCAATATGTGACATTTTTCATCATGCAATTTCAAAATAAAATATTAAAAATTAAAAAATATATATGTTTTTGAAAAAGGGACGTCAGTTTAACAGTTAAGAATTTTCTGAATGTAAAAACAGAATTTAAAAATATGTATGAGTTAGTTAGTTATAAGTAAAGAAAATATCCCATTGAATAACATTACATCGGGTTTCCGACGACGGTAAGTGAAGAGGTCCATTAAAAAAAAAAAAATAATAATAATAATGATGAAAAAGTAGCATCGCTTGTGCTCGCATAACAATTCCCTATAGTTTTAACATAAGAAATTATTCCTACGGTAGATATTACTTCTATAAAACTCAAAAATTCAAGCTATATAACAAAATTCAACCAACCAACATCGTTGCTTTCTTTATTCTATTCTATTTCTTAAAACAATTTTTATAGATGCCACACGCACCACATAAACTTTAAATTTTACATCTACTTTTTAAGATAGCACGTGATCATTTTTTATATAAAAATTAAATCATTAAAATCATTTTATTACTTATTTTTATTTCATTTTGCACGCGCACTTTTTATTTCCTAATTCAAAATTATTATTAAAAAAAAAAAAAAAAAAAAAAAAAAAATTAAAGAAATTCTGGCAAAAGCAGAATTTAGTTTACAACGGATGACTATTATTATTATTATTTATTTATTTTTATTTATTTATTTATTTATTTATTTATTTTTTCAAATTATAGCATCGCTTTCAAATTATTCAGTTATATTTTCGATAAATGTCAACTATCGAAAAATGACACCGCAAAAATCCCAGATTAAGATTAATAGTCCTCAGTCCTAAAAAAAAAAAAAAGGATAAAAGAAAAAAGTCATAATCTGTCAAGTAAAACAATAAGGTAGAAAATTGTAGAAATCGTTTATAGTCATTGTGATCTTTGAGAGTCACACTGTTAAAAATTTCTGTAAATTTAATGTAAATATTTATCCAGAGTCTCTGTAAATTTACAGTAATTCTTAGTTAAAAGTGAATAACCGAGATTCTCAATCTTTATTCTGTATTTTTACGTAATGTTATTATTTAAATTTTAAATTAAAATTAAAAAAAGACTGTTTCTACTTTAGAAAAAGCATTCCAAGTCCAAAATATATTCTCACCAGTAATTAATTAAATTAATATTAGTTATTAAACTGAATGTATAAAATAAGTGTTTTTAACATCTCCGTTTATTTTTCTCTGTAATTTTACGTAAGACTTAAGGTAATAGATTACACAGAGTTTTCTGTTGAAATTTTTAACAGTGCAAAAGATAGTTCAGGAATTAGATACACTTTTTAAAAATTATTTTATTTTATTTTAATCGACTGATTTTCTTTCTTTCTTCTTCTTTTTTTTTTTTTTAATTAATTAATTAATTTTTTTTTTTTTTTTAAGTATTTTGACAAATTTCAAAAAACTAAATTTTCGGTTATCTTATGAAAATTATATACAGCTCAAAAATTCCTTTAACTAGGAGAAAATGGAGTTGAATTCGATAAATAAAGTATTGAACTAATATATATATATATATATATATATATATATATTAGCTGATAAATTTAAACTTTGTTGTAATGTTAATAAGAGTTTTATTTAAAATCTGAAATAAAGTATTTGTAAATAAAAAAAAATAACATTGTTATTTTAGAGCTTTTTGTGACTGTTTAGCGGTATAAGGTATTTCAACATAAAATATACTTTTTATTTTTAAATATTTATTTAAAACTTAAATTAATTGTTAATTTTATTTCTTTTCTATATTTTTTATAGATAAGAAATGTAGCCAAATTTCGTATTAAAAAAGAAATTAAGTGAAAAATTATGATAGAAAAATTTGAAAATAATATTTATAGAGCAACAATGAGTCTCATCGGATACTTCTGAAATCGGATATTATTTAAAAAAAAAATTAGTTGGTTTTTTTTTTTTTTTTATGTATATTTAAAATAAATAAATAAATAAATAAATGAATGAATAAATACATAATTTGAAAAGTATTTTTAACACTCCCCAATAAAATTAAAAATTGTTTATGACTTCGGTTAATCTGTCTGTCCGTCTTCCCGTGTGTCTGTCATCGGTCTAACTGAAATAAATATTCATGGAATTCTTTGAAACTGATATATGTTATTTAGGTTCATTGTGGAATGTTCCCTAATTAAAATGAGACAAATACCAACATTCTTTCGACACAGGAACCCGATAGAGTTCCAAAGCACAGCTTTCTATGGGAGGTATTTCGATAAACTATATTTTAATGCCTTTATTTTGCTCAAATCTTAATGAAATTGACATTTATTATTCACATGCACAAAAATATGTTTTGTGTAATATAGCTGATTACAGGGCTACAGAAAAGTATCCAGATACATTAATTAAGGGCTATAATTGGAAATTGCTGGTATTGCTTGGTATTGCTTTTTTTGTTTTTAGTAAGCGTTTTTAAGTCTGTCTAAACTTTGCTTTGATAAACTTATATTTAGTCATTAACTTC
Organism: Salticus scenicus; assembly: GCA_963930645.1. Taxonomy (NCBI): domain Eukaryota; kingdom Metazoa; phylum Arthropoda; class Arachnida; order Araneae; family Salticidae; genus Salticus; species Salticus scenicus. The sequence goes on from OZ005662.1 coordinate 92,176,195, forward strand.
TTTTATATCCCATACTACAAACTATTAATTTCGTAAAAATGTTTGACTTCCGGTTTTATATGGTTTTGCACGTTTTGAGAGTGCAGAAGACGATTCCACCATTTTTAAAAAATGTCTGTGTGTATCTAGGGTCTGGGTGTTTCTTAGCATGTTAGAAAACATTTGTGTATGCTGTATCAAGGGACAGAATTTAACGAAAATTGGTATTTGGTTGTACGTTGATTTAAATTTTTGCCAAATTATCGCCCAAAAGAAATTAAACAATACATTAATCATTAAATAAATTACTGAATAATTAATAATAAATTTTTCAATAATAATTTTTTATAATAATTCATTATAACAATAATTCATTATTATTAAATAAATCATTTAAATTATCGCCCAAAAAGATGGCATTATTATGCCATTTTTAAAAATGTCCAAAAAAATTTTTTTTTTCTATCATCTTATTTTTTATTTTTTAATCGCGCTGTACGGAAAACTAATCGTTGAATTTTTTAATGAAAGGTACCTTTAAAAAGGCTATTTAATTTCTTTCCAACCGTATAAGATTTTTAACAAAATACAGATCAGCGATTCATATTTTCAAAATTTATGAAACATGGAATTTTTTATTAAACATTTCATAACTCAAAAATTATTAAGATAAGTCAATTATTATTTTTTAAATATAAATCTTAATGAGAGGAACAATCCCTAAAAAGACTGAAATCTGATTGGCAAAATTTAGCGAGTTATTAATTTTTTGAGAAACGCGCGCATGGATTTTGATAAATTCTCATTTTGAGCTCTTTCTTTAAGAGGTTTGTTTATAAATTCAAATTCTGCATAAGCGGAAAAAAAAAAAAAAAAAAAAAAGTAAATGCATCTTTACCATTTGAAAGCAGGTTTCTTCAAAATTCCAACGATATAATTTTGTTTTTGAAGAATACGGATATTTAAAATTATTTAATAATAATAATAAACCTCCAAAATTTCTAATTTTTTTTTCAGTTCAGATTCGCTCATTTATTTTTGAATCGCCTAGTACAAAAACCAATGGATCAATGTTTTAATTATAGGTATATCATCAGAAAAATCATTTTATTTTCTTTCCAACCGTATAAAACTTTTAACATAATACGCATTAGCGGATCAGATATTTTAATTTTACGAAAGACTGAATTTTTCACTATAAACGTTTTATAACTCAAAACGTTTTTGAGTTGAAAAAAATTGTTTTTCTCTATATGTAAAAAAAAAAAAAAAAAAAAAAAAAAAATACTACCGCCACTGATATATATATATATATTTTTATTTTTATTATTATTATTATTATTATTTTTTTTTTTTGCGGAGCTGCGAATAGGCAGGTAAAGCCCCGTAGGGTTAATCAGCGAAGCGAGTCCGGAGAGGCGACGAAGACTCCTTGGGGGTTGGTAAGCGGAGCGAGCAGGCGGCAGAGCCCCCTACCTCAGTTAAGAAAAAAAAAGAAAGAAAGAAAGAAAGAAACTTTTCGTTCAAAATAAAAATTTTGTTTAGGACAGGATTTTAATTTTGTTCTTTCTTTCAATTTTTTATCATCTTTCGTTTAAAAAACAAATTATGCATATTTCAAAAATGTATATTTTTTCGAAAAGTTAATATCTAGAGTAAATATAGCTGTCCAGCAGCTACTTTCCTAATCTAAATCTCGTATACTGTTATTTAATTTAAAGAGAAATATATCTTAGATTTTTTTTTTCTCTTACTGGTACGAATTTAAATATTGTTGTATTTTATTATCATTTTAACAATGACTCATACTTTTTAAGCGTTTAATATGAGTAACTACCCTATTATAGCTACTCTATTATTATACTAATCTTATTAACCCTTAACTGCCTCGGGCGTATATACACGTCTCTCCAAAATACGATCTTTTTTATTTTACTGCTGCCAGTTAAACTACTGCCACAGTTTAACAGTACAATAAAATAATCTTGAACGTAATCTAGACAGTGTTTTCGAAAGAATTGAAATAGAGCTATGGCACTTTGAAGTGAATGTCGTAAATTTTCATTGGCAGGTAAGGGGTTAATAAATTGCTTTGGCCTTTATTTAAAGAATTCTCTGATTTTTTCGGGGTTATGATATTTTTCACTTTAAAACCAAAATGTATTATTTCATCTTTATTGAATCATGTTCACTTACTGCTGAATAAGCGGTCTTATTTTCATGTCCCTAATTTTTCTCTTATAAAACTTGCAACTTATTATTGCCATTGTATACTGGTGATAGTTTGTTTAAAATTCAAAAGTCTTTATTTTTAACACGCTTTTATTAGCTTCACCTGTATGTATGTTTGTATGTATGTTTGTAACCGTTCTGGGAGCAAACAAAAAATCTATATAAATAACATTTTCCGTACGTGGACGCTGTGGCTGTGAGGTGCTCTGGGCTACGAACCTAAAGATCTAACGTTCGAGCCCAGTCAGGGGAGGTTTTTTAAAAATGATTTTTGTTTAATTTTAAATTATTTTATAATCACCCTATAATGTGGTGTGTCACTCACACAATTTTTTCTTACCCTGCATTTTAATACTATAAAGATAGATAATTTGTGCTTTTTAGTTCACATTTCATTAAAAGCGTGTTCTTTAATTTTTTTAAAAGTATAATTTTGTTCCCCTTTAAATGTTGTATGTTTTTTTTTAACAAATGGTTGTATTTTAACTTGTTTATTATTAACAAATAAACATGTTTTATGTATTCAGATTTTTTTAAATATTCTAACAAAAATTCTAAAAAAAAAAAAAAAAAAAAAAAGAAAAGGGGAAGAATGTTAAAAAAAAAGAAAGAAAAAAAAAAAAATCTAGAACCGGAGGACAGAGATAACTCAACTCAGCTTTTGCAAAGAACAGCTGTTGTTGACTTCACGTGCTCTAAGATTGTAACTCGTGCCCCAAGTCACTGTGTAGGGTAAAACGGAATCAAAGAATCCCCAAAGGCATATACAGAACACGGAAAACATGAAGTTTGTGATTAAGTAGAACTCTGCAATATTTCGTAGAACTATTTTAGCGTATCGTCTGGAATCCATTTGCATCACGTAAAAATGGAAATAACTCCCTCTTTCGGAAATTTTCCACTCTTTTCCTGCAATACATTTGTCACAGTCGTACTCTTCAGAGTTCACGCCATTTTCAGAAAGCTGTTGGTAAGGTTAAAGATGAAATTGTGCGACTGAATAAATGAAAAGTGCCCCTGGCTTATAATACAGTTAAGAAACTTAAAAATATCTAGTTATTTTATATTTAAATTAAGTTTATCTATTATAAATATACTCTTTCGCTGTGTATTTAGGTTATTAAATTATAGTCTTTAATCTCTTATATTTTGTGTGTAGAGGATATCATATGATGTTCAGACATACTTGCTAATATTTCGAATCTTTAATTCGGATTTATTACTACTATTTTTACTTTCTCTTACCCTTACGGTAGAGAAAGTATTGTTTTAGTGTCAAATTTTCGAAAGTGAGTTTTTGTTATATTTACATGTTCTGAGGTCCCCTGAATACGAAAATCATGTTTTTGGCGAATAGCCTGTGTGTGTATTTCTGTCTGTCTGTGTGTCTGTTATCAGCATATCTCAAGAACAAATACTAGCAGAAATTCCAAACTTGGAATTCGAAATGTGTATCAACTCAACCCAACCCAACCAAATGTGTAAAACCCAACCAACCAACCAAGCTTCCATTTTTATGAATTTTTAAAAACTAAACACAGTTATGGGATACCCAGTAGTATTCAGTAATGTATATAATAATAGGATAGAAAATCGCTTACCAGTATGACATAACTGCCGACCGTTCTGATTTTTGGATACCAGTAAATTTTTTTATGGAAATATTTATCTTATTTAATCATAGAAACGTGCTACAAGAGCTTATTAAAAAAAAAAAAAAGTATACAAAAATTGGAACGGTTGTCAGCTAGTGATATGATGCAAGTGTTTACGAATTAGCAAAGGTTCTTTTTTGTGAAACATCCCTTATCGTCTCACAAATGTTAGTAAATAAACAAAAGTATGTTAGAGTTACAAGCTTATAAGGGGTTTTTCACAAAAAAGAACTTTTGCTAAGGTACTAAAATAATATGATCTTTAAATTAATTACACGGCATGTGAAAAACCCTTTAAGAAATTTTAATTCTTGGAAAATATATCTCAAATCTAGCTCTTTCTTTTTCGTAGAATTTGATTAAATTATACTCTATTCAAATACACTTTTCACAAAAGTTGCCCAATATATCTAGCTTTCAACCTATGCAATAATTTTTTTTTTATTTTCGCTCATGCGCAGTGAAAACGTTTTTCATAAAAATGTTCATATTTCATGAGATATTTAAGATATTTGTATTCTAATTGCAGTATATTGTTTTAAAAGTTTTTTTTTCCAACTTATAAGAAAGTGGGAATAATTTTCATTAAAAAACTCTGTGTATTATAAGTAAAAAAAATGTGGATTTTTTTTTTTTTTTTTTTTTTTTTTAAGTTTTAATGTAAATGCTTATATCTCCGTTATTTAATATTCTATCGTCACACAAATTCATACACAAATTCAACTGTGTCTGTATTAACATATCTTAAAGTAACAGATCATTTCGCTCACTTAACGATACAGGTTGATCACAAACATTTTTAATTTTGCTTAATTTGTTACCAGCCCCCTAAATGTTGTCTTAAACCAATGTTCACTGAAAAACATGAATAAGTTCTTTAAATGTCCAATGTTTGAAAACATTTCATCGAGAGATAAGTTTTTTAATTCAAAAGAACTGATCGTTTGCAAATCTTGCTAGACTTTTGAGCAGGAGTGTGTATACAAGTGAATTCTATCGTAAAAGTAAATTCTTTTCGAATGCATGAAATTCAGTATGAGATTTTTTATTCACTCAAAGTCATTTGAGTTCATTTTAATCTAGCTGCAGATGAGCCAAAAATGTTTCATTGCTGTTTGAACAATTTGTGTTATATACAGCGTTCCCTACTTTTATGATTTATTCACAATCATATTTAGCCCCACCTTTTTTTCGCACCAGAAATTTAGAAGATTATTTCTCTTTAATATGTGATAACGATTAAATAAGAAGAAAATCATTTTTCAAAATTTCCGGTATGGAAAAGAGGAGGGGCTAAAACTGATTGTGAATAAATTATAACAGTTGGGAACGCTGGTAGTATAGTCAATGCATCTTTCAAGAATTAGACAACGCAGTTTGATTGCTCATTTCTGCTCATAAAAAAAAAAAAAACTCATTTTATATAAAATCACTACGGAAATATTCTTTACATTTACTCAAAAGATCTGTTGTATAATATTGCACATTGAATAAATCTAAATTTGACAGCGAACATATATCTTTACTGAAATTAAATATATTCTTGTATATTTTTCGACATTTTTGCTCATTATTTTGTAGACTATCGAATAGTTTAAGATATTTTACAATATTAAGTAACTCTACATAGCTTTAAAAGCTATTTTGTAATCCAAAACTTATCTAAACACTTCGGAAACAGAATGTATTTTATTCATACGAAACATATGCTAATGATTGAGAATAACATATTTGCTCGGATTGAATAAAATCCCAGGTATATTAAAATACTCAAGTTAGACAATAACGTATTTAGACCTTATGGCGGTATGCATATTTTAATGTAATCCAAACTACGATATATGTATGGACATCGCGATCTTTGTACATTTTCTCGTCATGTGTGAGGTGCACTTAATCAAAAATCCCAAAAATAGTATTGCAAAATATGTCAGATTTTATTCAATCTAAGCAAAGAGAAACAAGTATTTGTTCTTTCTTGAATGTTTCGTATTGAATAGGCTTCTTATACCTCTCTGCGGTGCTAAACAAGACAAATTTTAGTGTACAGGGCTAAAAAAAAATGTTTCTTCTTTTGCTAAATTAATATGAAAGTGTTGTTTGTTTCATGGATCTTAGAATATTTAAGTTAGAGAACAGTGCATTTAGACTTCAAGATGATATGAATATGAATAATTTAATGTAATCCAAAGATAGATAATATCATAGCCTCCTAAACTAGATGCCTGTCGCGTGGCTTGGAAACTTGGCAACAGTTCAAGCGGCAGACAGCTCCATCTGGTACAGATTGCGCGACTTTTTTATTCAACATCCACCAAAAATTTTTAAAAGTTGGATTTGATATACATAAACAGCGAATAGAATCGAAGAAACGTCGATTATATATATCATATATCACTTCTAAAAATTATTGGTGACAGTTGAATAAAAAAGTCGCGCAATCATTACCAGGTGGCGCTGTCTACCCTTTGGACTGTTGCTAAGTTTTCGAGCCACGCGTCAGGCATCTAGTTTAAGAAGCTATGGATATATGCATGGACATCACTATCTTTATACATTTACTCATCACGTGTGAGGTGCATTTAATCAAAAATCCAAAGATAGTTTTGCAAAATATGTGAAATTTTATCCAGTCTAAGCAAAGAAAAACAAATATTTTGTTGTTTCTGAATAATTTGTATTGAATAAATTTTTATCCGTCTCTGCACAACTAAACAAAACAATTTTTAATGTACAGCCCTAAAAAAATATATTTGTTTGTTTGCTACAAAATTACTATAAAGTGTCAATTGTCTCATAAATTATAATAAAGTATTCAAGTTAAACAACAGTGTATTTATACTTTATGGCGATGTGCATAATTTAATGTAATTCAAAGAAAGATATATATGTATTGACACCACTATCTTTATATATTTACTCGCGATGTATGAGATGCATTTAATCAAAAATCCCGAGATAATATTGCAAAATATGCGAGATTTTATCTAACCTAAGCAATGAGCAAAAAATCTAAAATTCTTATAGAATAATTTTTTTTTTTGTGCTTCTTCGAATAACTAAACGGCGCAGTTTTAATGTACAAACTTATTCAAAAAAAAAAAAAAAAAAAAAAGTATTTGCTGATTTGCTATAAAATTACTATGAGAATATCCTTTGATTTATTTATATTGAAAGTAAAGTTGTACATTCAAAAATAATTCAACTCAAGTTTTATAACGAAGATAGGTCTTTAATGAGATTAGATAAATTCCCATGTACTTTGAATATTATTTACTAATTTATTTTAGATTATCAATCAGCGTAATATTTATACGATCTAAGTAAGCATATCTTTATAGTTTTAGAAGATTTTTCTCATCTAAACTTATCTAAAATTTTTGGAAACATAAAAGTTTTTTTCTCAAGTATCTTAAGACATTTAAAAAACTTAGACAATGACATATATTAAACATTTAGCGATGCGCAAAATTTTAAATGATTCAAATAATGATGTGTACATGGTGATGTGTACAAACATCTATATCCTAAAAAGACACTTTCTCATAAATCTCAAGATAGTATCTCGATATGTATATGAGATTTATCCACCCAAAAAACGAAAATTATCAATATGAATCTTTCATTGTCTCATTTTTATTCATTCATTTGTTATTTATTTTTATTTTTATATAATGTCTTTCTCTCTTTCTTTCCAAATTTTTTAAAAACTACACTTCCACCAATATTCTATACAAGAAATGTTTAAAAATAAATACAGTCGGTAACAAAAGTGTCCGAACACTAGCAAAAATTCCTATGTAAAAAAAAAAAAAAAAAAAAATACACTTCGTACGGTTCTGTTAAATAAATCCTTATCGAATCATGTTCTTAGACTGACTAAGAAGAGGATTCGACAAGGATTTATTTAAGAAAACCGTATGAAGTGTATTTTTTTTACATAAAAATTTTTGCTAGCGTTCGGACACTTTTGTTGCCGACTGTATATACAGTCGACAGCAAAAGTATCCGAGCACTAGCAATAATCACTGTCTAAAAAAAAGTACACTTAATACTGCTTTGTTAAATAAATCCTTGTCGAGTCAGTCGAAGTAGTCAGTCTAAGCACAGGATTCGACAAGGATTTATTTAACAAAACAATTTTAAGTGTATTTTTTTTTATATCGGAATTATTGGCTACTGCTTGCATACTTTTACTGCCAATTGTACACATATTTTTCTAATTATTCTGTTTTTGTGTGTCGTTCAATGCGTTTTACGTCCCACTAATTCTGCCCTATGAGCTATTGGCGACGGTCTGGGATTTATTCCCATGGGTGTTCCGGATACAGTCGGTAACAAAAGTGCCCGAACACTAGCAAAAATTCCTATGTAAAAAATTACACTTCATGCGGTTTTGTTGAATAAATCCTTGTCGAATCCTCTTCTTAGTCAGTCTAAGAACATGATTGGATAAGGATTTATTTAACAGAACCGTATGAAGTGTACTTTTTTTACATAGGAATTTTTTCTAGTGTTCGGACACTTTTGTTACCGACTGTACATGCCATCGCAACTGTGACCTTCCACGAAGGTGATGGCCTTTCGTTTCAATGACGCACAAAGATATAATTTAGCACGAGAACATGAGGGACATTGCGGCCACGACAGATTTTATGTGCACTAGCCGCCATTAGTGTACACAACGGTCTTCGACTGGCTCGAATATCGAACCCGCAATCTTCCAATTACAAGATTTGTGCTCTACGGATCAGCCTGCCTCAACGCCTTTTGTATGTCGATACTCTTATGCTACAATTCTGCCTACTTTTTTAACTTGAAGAATGCAGTGCATAAAAATTTCGACTCGAACCAATTGCTTATTGCATGATTGTGCGTTTATATGTTGTTAAAAATTTCAACAGAGGAACGTACTGTACACAGGAAATTATTTATCTTAATTCACATGTAAAATTACAGCAAAAAGTAAACAGAGTTGTTAAAAAAACTGTTATATATATATATATTTCAATATTATTCAATATATTTCAATATTATATATATTATTTTAATCAATTATTATCTGGAATATATGAGCGATTAATAATATTTATTTTGATGTAGAATTATTAATTTTTACTTTTTATATAGAAATGAAGGTTTCAATTATATATGTCTATATAGAATAAAGACTGGGATCAATATTTATTTGTAACTGAAAACGGTAGTAAATTTACAAAGACAAAGGATAAATATTTGAGTAAATTTACAGAAGATTTTCACATAGTATAATGCATAGAGTATATTTATACAGATTATATTTAAACAGTTTCTATTAGTTATCAATGTATATCAGTATCTGTTTTTCGATACTTTTTTCAGCCCATTTGGCAGAGAGTTGAACTCATAGTCAAAAGATTGTAGATTTTAAACTCAAGATGGCTATACATCGTTGTGTATATTAATAGTGAATGTTGCACGTGAAATCCGTCGTGGTTGTAATCTTCTCCATGTTTCGTAAAATTTCGTAAAAGTGCGGCTTTTCCCTCCTAAAGCTGCCTTCAAACTGTGGCAACTTGGAAAGCTGAAAGTTCGGTTCTGTTGATATTTCTTTGATGTGGTTTTTGAGAATCGAAGCTCGCTCGGGTCCTCGCTCACAAACCCACTAGTGCGATAATTGCATGGGAACTGGTCTCTTTTGTAAAAGAGCAATAAAAAGTAATGTCCTTCCTTGTAAATGTGTGCAAAATTTGCAGGGTCACTTTTGGACAATGGATGATTTATGACTTTTGAAGCTTACATCGTTGCCAGAGTTTGAAGGAAGCTTTTGAGGATCAAAATTGTGAGGGGTTCAGACCACTTTTAGGGGTGAGTCCGCGACCGTCGCGGCCCCACCACTAGCTGCTCTCGAAACTGGTAGACATGTGGTGCCGGGTTCGATCCCAGGTTGCACTTGTTGGCCTAGGCATTCGGTGTGCACCTCGGTTTTCTATGAAACCTGCGTAAATAAAAGCTAGGTCCCCTTAGAAGCACCCCTAAGTAGGACACCCCCTAGGCCCAAGATCTTAGTGCAGACAATTGGCCTTAACTCATACACTCCCCCTATACTGTCGCTAGTTGCCCATAATGTAGCAATTGGCGTAAAATAAACCGTAAAAAAAAATCCATTTAACCGCTTAATTTCAACCGAAGCAGGAGTTGGGTTGGGTTGGTTGTGTTTTTACGTCGCACTAGTGCTGCGCAGATAGGCAATTGGCGACAGTCTGGGACACACCCCAAGAGGTGGTCCGGAGCCATGCCATCACAATTTTGATCCTCCACGGAAGGGATGGCTCTCCCGCTTCCCCGAAGCAGGGGAAGATCAAAGTTGTGAAGGCATGTTCCCTAGGGATGACCGTTGCCAAATGCCCCTGCATAGTTTTAGTGTGACGCTATATTCTATTCAACCTGAACCTTCGGTGTGTTTCATTATCGTAAACATAGATCGATACGAAGAAACGTCAAACAACGCAACAATAAATTTGTGACGTGACTTCCTACGTATCGAAATTTATTTATAAAAACCAATTATTTTGTAGTTTTCGATAGCTGGACTTGCATGACATATTCTTATAAAGACATTTTTAACAAAATAATTTACCTAAAAAAAAATTATTTAGTTTTCTTAGATATTCATTACTTTATTTCTAAGAAAATTATTTCTTATCCGAAAAAAAAGTGAAAAAAATATTACAGAAAAACCAAGAAGCCATGATATGACGGTTACAGAACACACTCTACATCATTAAAACGCGATTGAAAAGCAAAGTGCGATTGGAATTCGCCTTTCAATCAGCAGTAACTGTCGCATGCAGGGGCGTCCAGACAAAAGTGGGCGCAGAGGCTGCCAGTGACAGCCCCAGCATTTGAAAAGTTTTCGTTCGGATGGCGTTGCAGTTCCTATTCGTTTCATCGTTAGCGTTTGGGAGCATGCATTAGTTTGTTGGACAATTAGAGCCATCGAATAACAGCTGGTACGAACACGTGTTAAAGGAAGAGGGTGGGTGTATTTTCTCTCCATTGTGTATTTAATTCTGAATAATTAAAATAGTTTAATACGTAAGTAATGGCTCGTAGTAGTTGTGTCTTTTACAATTAATTGACATGTGCAGTGTGAGAATATCTGTAATTCTTTTGAGATTGAATTAAACTATAGTCGGCAGCAAAATTATCGAAGCACACATCCACACTTTTCATAGTATTTTCACAACAAATGTGGAATGTTCTTAAAATGTATATAAAAGATGATTTGTCTCATTATCACACTTAAAACATAATTTTTAATTTTTAAGACGGAAACACATAATTAAACACAACATACAGAAGAAGTAACTATTTACAAAAGAAATGATACGGATTAATTTTAACATTTTCGAACAATCGGCTAGAGAGCCACTATTACATCTTTGCACAACGCAACACCACAATACTAACTAAAACAAAAGTTAATCATAGTTCTCTTTTTTTGAGTGAGTCACGTGACATGAGAAGGGGGGGGGATTCACAAATAGTATTGCGCCAATACTTGGAGATTTGAAAAGTTTATTTTAACAGTCAATATTAAAGAAGAAAAGTATAAATCTGATGTATCAGTTTTTTTTTCCTTTACAGACTTCCCCTCAAGCTGTGTACGTCGTTCTAGGTATACAGATTGCTTTTCTGGGGGGTTGCTTCCTGGTGGGCACAGCAGGGCGTTTGGGAAACTGTTTTCGTGGTTGACTATCTTTCCTACTAGTTAAGGTTGTAGTCCTGGTAAGTCGACCTCTCCTTTGGATCGGACGAACAGGAGTGGTGACCTGACCTGTATATGGTTGAAGAGCGGATCGGCAAAATATCATTAGATATTTTGCTGAGAATGGCGAAAGCGCCGTCTATATTATTTTAAATGACAGGGAAGATGGCTCAATATTGATAGGCTATTTAGTATATATTTGTAAGAGTTTGAATTTAGCGCTACAGTATTTATTTTTTAGTTTGATCGCTAATTTTTATCATGAACTTATTTTTTTATAAACAGTATAAGACTAAGATCATGACTCGACAAATATTTACTTAACAAAACAGTATTACACCCCACGACAAAAAGGTAGGTACAAAGGGATTTTTCTTTGATTTTTCATGAAATAACATTATCTAAATTTTGCTTATCATTTATTATTATCATAAAATAACACTATTACCGAACTAATTTTTGTTTTGAAACTAATTTAGAAAATTTATAAGACTGAAATTTTTCTAATTTATGACTATACTCCACGACAAAAAGATAGGAACAAAGGGTGTTTTTTAAATTTTTCTGATCTACACTGTAAAAAATATGTCCTATTTGCTGCCAAAAATTCTCTGTAATTTAAGAAAATACGCGTAATTTACGAAAAAATTACGTTGTCAGAACGTATTTTCTCAAATTACAGAGAGTTTCTGGCAACAAATAGGACATATTTTTTAGAGTGTATCCTTAGGGGTGCGTCCAAGACCGTCGCCGGTTACCCATAGCGCAGTACTAGTGCGACGTTAAACTCAACCAACCAACTAATCTAATATTGATCTTAACCTTTTATCTACTGCAGACAAAAAATGCATTTGAAACGTATTTTTTCAGTTACGTAAGAGTAATAGTTGAAGATATATGCATACTTGCCAAATCTCATTATAAACCGTACACTTTTTAGTACCCTCCTTTTTTTCACACCAATAATTTTTTAGAGTAATTTTAGTCTTATTTAATCGTAACAACATTTGGAGAGAATAACTCTAAATATATGAAGTTTGTGAGAAAAGGGGCAGTTTTTCAAGGGGCGTTAACAATTGTACGGTTATTAATGAGATGGTTGGCAAGTATGTATATGCAATAAAAATTATGCATATCACCTCATTATAGTACTTAATAAGGATTTAATGAGGTGGTACTTGAGTATACTATTGCTACTTAGAGGTTGAAAATGATATTAGGATCTTTGAAAGGTGTAATATAATATTTCTTTTTTATGTTCCTTATATTTTTTTCTAGGTCTGATGGTAGATTCTTGAGGTAATATTGGAACTGATGTTAACATACGTAAAGGTCATGAAAAATGCCAAGCAAAGACAGTGAGAGCGCTCTATAAATTCCGCTCTATGGAACAAACGCGGCTACAAGTAGCAGCTAATGACATGTAGTGAGATTAAAGAGGGGGTATACACAGGAATCGTACTCTCCGCCTTTTTTAAGACACTCTCTTGGGTAGAGATTATTGCATAAAAATAGTGGAAGCAATAAATTAATTTTTTTTTTTCATTTCTTAGAGTGTCCTGAAAAAAGGGCGGAGACTACGACACCCTGTATATACATTCTATTCGCATAAATACCTTTGACATTTCTTATATAAATTCGATTTTATACGCTTTTTATACGAATGTTATTTTAACCCTAGCTTTCCCAAGATGGGGTCATTTTGACCCCATTTTGTAGCTAATATTTAGTTAAGCCCGCTTTATTCAAAAAGAGCGCTAATTCGCCAGAGATAGCAAACGTAACCAGTGGAATGTTGTAACTTCTAAACGATACAAAAAGGCACGGTGCTGGTAATTTTTGCTAAACGTGGCAACGTGCCAGGCGGCAGATGAAAGCAATTTTTCTGCAGTAACGCCTTGATCTTGGGAATGCGAGGGTTAAAGTAACGTCAGTAGATAAAGGGTTAAGGTCACTGTTTTGACTTTTAATTTCTTCTCCTACTCTTTTTTATTCAGATTTCCACGAAGGTTTAATAACTTCACAAATTCAAAAAAATTTCATAACAGTTTTTATTGAGCGCCTTACAGGAGCCTGGAGATATATAAATTTTGTTAGTATATTATAGATAATCTGAGACTGTTATTAGCCAGGAATAGTGAATACAAATAATTCGAGAGAGGTAGAATATGTATTTGCTTATTTTTAATTTAATCCAAGTATATATACTAAATTACATAATTATATACATATACATACATACATATATATATATATATATATACAAGGCTCGTAAAATATAGTTGCCTGTTTTTTTTTTTTTTTTGTTGTTTTGTTTTTTTTAACTCCGCTCCTTTTTGGGCGTGCTTTGCGACTCAATAGTGAACCTTTGTGCTGGCATACTTGCCAACCATCTCATTAATAACCGTACAATTGTTAACGCCCCTTGAAAAAATGCCCCTTTTTTCACACAACTTTATTTTTAGAGTAGTAATTCTCTTCAAATGTTGTTACGATTAAATAAGAATAAAATTACTCTAAGAAATGACTGGTGTGAGAAAAAAGGAGAGTACTAAAAATTGTACGGTTCATAATGAGATGTTTAGGAAGTATGTACTGGTGTAATGATGTATCGATGGCGATGATGTATCGGTTCAGAGAAAATAATAAAACTGATTTGATGATGTTAAATTTAAAAATGTTTTTCCTAATTTATCATTCAGTCTTAATAAATATTTGGTTTTTATGCATGAAATTTTAATTTCCATGCTTAAGTAAATTTCAAAATTTGGAAAATAAATAAATAAATAAAGGTGGTGCAGGATATTTTTTTTTAACTGGTTACCAGAAATGTTTTCTGACGACCAGTTTTTTTCGAATTCCTGGAGCCTTATATACATGTACATACACACACAGAGAGACATATATATATATAAATACACATATGTATATGTATAATTTATACTTTATTATTAAGAGATGCAGAGATTTATATAGGACACTGAACACTTAATAGGTCGTGATCTTTATTTTCGCTGTCTTTACCGCAACACATATACCAAATAGAATCGAGGGAGAGAGGAAGGTTTAGAACGTGTATTTATATATATCTTTCTTGCTTTGAAAAATAGAATGGACTCTGCTATTTAGCGGACATTAGAATCCCATGATTTTGAGGAAACTTAAGCTGCATAGCTTTGGGATGATAAGAAAAGTATTTTGGCCGTTTTTGTGGGAGAGGAATTGTAATATTTAACTTGTATGATTAAGACTCTCTTGAAATTGAAAACACTTAATATTTTGGTTAAGAATAACCCGTGATTTTCAGTACCTGTTTATCTAAATATAATATGAAAATATATGACCTGCGTCACAATAATTATGAATAGGAAAAGGTCCAAGCGAAGTTCTAATTCTTTTTTTTTTTTCATTGAATACATCCGATCTTCGTTTTGTTGCGTTTTTAAATATTATAGAATCATATGTAACATGAAAAATTTTTTTCACATGAATTTAAAAGCTTTAATATTTTATTTTTAAAAGTCCCTTGTGGGAGATCTAATCCCATAAACATGCCATTTCTCCTCCAAAATATACGGTGTTATAATTTTTTTAAAAATAATTTTTATAATCTAACAGTTATTTGCATTTGTTACCCTATGAGATATTCAGTTCATAAAAAACACTACCAAATAATGCTACTTTAACTTAACTAAAAATAGTATGGAAAATAATAATAATAATAATAATAAAATAATAAAAAAAAAAAGGTTAAAAATTTCAATATAAAAACCACTTGAAAATATTTATCTTAAGTCTTATGTAAAATTTCGATGAAAAGTAAACAGAGATGTTAAAATAAAATTCTTTTATATACGCATTTTCATGAGTAATGATGTTGTAATTAATTACTGGTGGAAGTATATTTTTGATTTATGTTGCATATTTTGAAATAGAAATACTTATATATTTCATTTTTATTGTGAAATAGAATAATTTAAAAATAAAAAATAAAAATATAGAATAAAGATTAAGAATCTCTATTATTTATATTTAACCGAAAACTATTGTAAATGTACAGACACACTGAATAAACATTTCAGTAGAAATATATAATTTGTTTATAGTACATACAAATGTATGGTAAATAAATTAAAAACAAAATTAAAAATGGCATGATCACCAAGTAGATAAGCAAAAGAAATTGAAACTAATAAAATTATACAGAAGATTACTATAATGTAAATTCATCTAAGAATGGAAAGGCTAGTTGGTGGGAGTGGTGAGACATTTTATATATTAAGAAATTTTTAGTTATACTTTTTACCTGTCTTACATGACAAAAACTGAACATTATTAAAGTTTTTATATTAATAATTTTACACTATTAATATTCTTATATATGTATATGTTCGATATAATCCCATTGTTAATTTTATTATTATTATTACTATAATTATATATACAAATATACATTAGGTAGGCAATTTTACAATAATACGTTATCGGAAACTTCGCATAAGGCCTGATACTGATACAGTCAACGATTTTTCTTTTTTTCAAATTAATGAAATGAAAGTCATTTGAAACTTCAATCACTGCAAATATATATATATATATATACACTACCCGCCGCTTACTAAAATCACTGGTTAATAAAATCAGCCGCTTAATGTGGTTAAATTGCTGAGAACGCAATCAAATTAATACAAACTATTTTTAAAACCGCCGCTTAATAAAATCAGTATCGCCTGTTATTAAACTAAAAAAAAAAAAAATCTCTTCAGCAACAAAAATGTCATTTATCCACGCTAAACATATTTTTCATTTACACTGTGATTTTTTTTTTTTTTTTTTGAAATAAAAAAGAAAATAAAGTACAGCAATCCCTCTGCTACCTCTCTTTGTTGAAAATTTTACGCTTGCAGCATAGTTACAAATTAACGCGCCTCATTATTTTCAAGAAACATATATTCTTCAAAGCGCGGTAATAAGTTAAAAATATGATTTGATTCTTAGTTGAATTATATATATATATATATATACATATTATTTATAATTATTAAAAGATAATTTCTAGTTCCTAGTTTGAAATAAATAAGAAGCAATACGTTTAAACCAATAGATTTTAAATTTAAAAGAAAAGCGGGAATTTTTGGCAAGGTAATGATGATTTAATTCAAAGGAAGTCGCTTCGGAACTTCAAATGTGTTCAATTTGCTTATTTTGAAGGAAAAATTAATTAATTATCTGTCAAAAATTAATTAATATTGTTTATTAATTCCAACATTTGTTACTTTTTGAAATTTCTTTCCAAATTCAGGGAAGTAATATATTTGCAAGGAATGTTCGCCGGATATAAAAATCAGCCACTTAATAAATTCACTTTGGCTCAGAACGAACGTGATTTTAAATCACATTGGTTCTGAGTCAAAATGATTTTATTAAGCGGCTCGTTTTTATATCCGGCGATCGTTCTTGCACTATATTTCTCTGAATTTGGAAAGAAATCTCAAAAGATGACGATTAATGGAATTAATAAACAATATTAATTAATTTTTTAAGGATAATTAATTAATCTTTCTTCAATATAAGTTAATTAAACGCATTCCAAGTTTCTACGTGCTTTCCTTTGAGGAGAATCATCATTACTTTGTCAAATGTTCACGCTTTTCTTTTAAATTTAAAATCTTTCCGTTTAAACCTCTTGCATCACAGTTATTTCAGAATAAAAACTATAAATTGTCATTTAATAATTAAAAATTAAAAAAAAAAAAAAAAAAAAAATTATCACTTGCAAATAAAATCAAATTTGTAACTTATATCCGCGCTTTGAAGAATACGTTCCTTGAAAAATTTATTGAGATAAGTGATTGATGGGGCTTGTTTAATTTGTAACTATACTGCAAGTATAAAATTTTCAACAAAGAGAGATACCTGAGGGATTGCTATGCCTTAATTTATTTATTTATTTATTCATTTATTTATTTATTTATTTATTTTTTTTTTTTTGAAAAAATAAAAACAATCGCAGCGTTGAAAAAAAAAAAAATAATACTAATAATAAAAATAGCTTACATAAATGATATTTTTGCTGCTGAAGAGATTTTTTTGAGTTTATTAACCGGCGATACTGATTTTATTAAGCGGCGGTTTTAAAAATAGTTTGTATTGATTTCATTCCGGTCCTGGCAATTTGATCAGATTAAGTGGCTGATTTTGTTAATCAGTCAATTTATTAAGCGGCGGTTACTGTATATATATATGTACAGTTCCCGCCGCTTATTAAAATCACATTTGTTCTGAGCCAAAATGATTAAGCGGCTGATTTTAATATCCGGCGAACGTTCCTGTACTTAAGAAAAATGCATTACTTCCCTGAATTTAAAAAGAAACTTCAAAAGGTAACGAATAATGGAATTAGTAAACAATATCAATTAAAATTTGATAGATAAATAATTAATTGTTTCTTCGATATAAGTAAATTAAACACATTCAAAGTTGCCCGGAGCTTTCCTTGAAAAACCATCATTACTTTACCAAAAGTTCACGCTGTTCTTACAAATTTAAAATCTTTTCGTTTAAACCTAAAAAATTATAGTAATTTTAAAATAAGAACTAGAAATTGCCTTTTAATAATTAGAAATTTAGAAAAGAAATATAATTTTACATTAAATTTGTAAATTATTACTGCGTTTTGAAGAATATTTTCCTTGAAATTGTTTCAGAGGTAAGTTATGGGGCGTGTTTAGTTGGTAACTGTGATGCAAGGGTAAAATCTTCGTCAATGTGCGACAGACGGTTTGTTGGGCTCTAATTTCTTTTCTCTATTTAAAAAAAAAAATCACAATGTAAATTTAAAAAAAAATTTCTTTTTTTAGTGTACATAAATAGTATATTTGGCTGCTGAGGAGATATTTTTAAGTTTATTAACCGGCGATGCTGATTTTATTAAGCGGCGGCTTTAAAAGCAGTTTGTATTGATTTGATTCCGATCCTGGCAATTAGATTAGATTAAGCGGCTGATTTTATTAACCAGTGATTTTATTAAGCGGCGGTTACTGTATATATATTTTCGTTTCTTTTCATTGAACAAATATGGAGAAATGAAAAAAACACTAAGCAGGATTCTTAAAGCTGTCAAGCATCTGGCAACAGCATAGTGAAGTGAGGTACCCCAAGGGAGAAAGTTGTATCAGAGGTAGTTGATCTTGACTAAGTTCTTTAGTTTTGACAAAAAACAGGCAATATGTCCCCTGGTTTATTTTCAGATTTCTAATTTTTTTTTTTTTTTTCTTTTTGTCAAAAACTCAACTTTAGAAAACGGCAAAATGAAATGGGAATTAGTAAAGATATTCTTCTTTAACGAATGTTGAATTGCGTTGAATCTGCCTGAAATAAAAATCCTGGCTAAATAAGGAAATTTGCAAATACAAATATCCCACATTACCAGAAATTAAGGACACGATACATAAAAAGATAAATTCGATCGAACGTTTTAATTCCCCAAGAAGAAATAAGATAAAACATTTCTTGTTATAAATTCTGAAAATTTTAATATCTGTTGTACATATAGTGATCAAACAAGTAAACTTATTTATACATAAACTGTATTTTCTACAATTCTATTTTTGAACTGGTAATATAATAAAGAAATACATTCCATTCATATATGCTGTCAATTAAATTATAAAAATAGGAATAAAAGGAAAAGGATTCGACAAGGATTTATTTAACAAAACCGTATGAAGTGTATTTTTTTTACATAGGAATTTTTGCTAGTGTTCGGACACTTTTGTTACCGACTGTACGAACAGCAATTTTTTAGAATAATACATATATAGTGCTGATTATAGACTAATAGACAAATAGGGTCACTAGGTAAAACATAATAATAACTAAAACTGTTTTCAAAAAGAGTAATTTTCTTCTTTCTTTCTTTCTTTTCTTTTTCTTTTCTTTCTTTTTCTTTTTTATCTCATTCATATCTGCTAACATTTTTACATATTTACTGCACATTGCAATTAAAATTAACTTTTAAGTTTTACTTGTGTGCACATAAACTATTATGCACTATCTTTTGCAGGAATGCTAGACAACTATCCTCAGAAAGCTCCGCGGCAGAAATAATAACATCTAAATCTTCGGACAATTAAAATAGCTTGAAAGGATTGCCAGTAACTTAATTGTTTAAAAAAAAAAAAAAACCTCGGGTGCTAAAAGTTATTAAAAGCAAGCCACTGGGTGCTGCACCTCACCCATTTAATGAAGAGCCATCATTAATATGTGGCATATAACATTATACAAGATTTGAATTGGTTTGTTAGCCTACGATCATGTTTTGAAATTTACTTCTATTATACTGGAGCCTATTGCTTAATGCCGATTCCGAATCATTACAAACATCTATGCCTGAATCGCAATTCGAACCAGACACTCGTTAACTAAAGGCCAGGGCACTACCATTCATCTACCATATGAGACGAGAATAAGAAGGTGATGTATATAAATCTGGCTGGGTTGAATGTCTGTATTAATTCAGATCTAACTGACCATGACATGCAATGATATTTGTCAACGGAGTATACATTAATATGTGATATATGGCATTATACAAGATTTGAATTGGTTTGTTAGCCTATGATCATGTTTTGAAATTTACATCTATTATACTGGAGCCTATTGCTTAATGCCGATTCCGAATCATTACAAACATCTATGCCTGAATCGCAATTCGAACCAGACAGTCGTTAACTAAAGGCCAGGGCACTACCATTCATCTACCATATGAGACGAGAATAAGAAGGTGATGTATATAAATCTGGCTGGGTTGAATGTCTGTATTAATTCAGATCTAACTGACCATGACATGCAATGATATTTGTCAACGGAGTATACATTAATATGTGATATATGGCATTATACAAGATTTGAATTGGTTTGTTAGCCTATGATCATGTTTTGAAATTTACATCTATTATACTGGAGCCTATTGCTTAATGCCGATTCCGAATCATTACAAACATCTATGCCTGAATCGCAATTCGAACCAGACAGTCGTTAACTAAAGGCCAGGGCACTACCATTCATCTACCATATGAGACGAGAATAAGAAGGTGATGTATATAAATCTGGCTGGGTTGAATGTCTGTATTAATTCAGATCTAACTGACCATGACATGCAATGATATTTGTCAACGGAGTATACATTAATATGTGATATATAGCATTATACAAGATTTGAATTGGTTTGTTAGCCTATGATCATGTTTTGAAATTTACTTCTATTATACTGGAGCCTATTGCTTAATGCCGATTCCGAATCATTACAAACATCTATGCCTGAATCGGAATTCGAACCAGACACTCGTTAACTAAAGGCCAGGGCACTACCATTCATCTACCATATGAGACGAGAATAAGAAGGTGATATATATAAATCTGGCTGGGTTGAATGTCTGTATTAATTCAGATCTAACTGACCATGACATGCAATGAAATTTGTCAACGGAGTATACATTAATATGTGATATATGGCATTATACAAGGTTTGAATTGGTTTTTTGGTCTACATTCATGTTTTACAATTTACTTCTATTATACTGGAGTCTATTGTTTAATGCCGATTCCGAATCATTACAAACATCTATGTCTGAATCGGAATTCGAACTAGACACTCGTTAACTAAAGACCAGGGCACTACCATACACCCACCATATGAGACGAGAATAAGAGAGTGCTGTATGTAAAACTGGCTGGGTTGAATGTCTGCATTAACTCAAGTCTAACTGATCATGACATTCAATGAAATTTGTCAACGGATCATACATTAATGTGTGGTATATAACATTATAAAAGGTTTGAATTAGTTTGTTGGTCTACGATCGTGCTTTGCACTTTACGGCTATTATACTGGAGCCTATTACTTAAAGCTGATTCCGAACCATTACAAACATCTATGCTTGAATCAGAATTCGAACCAGACATTCGTTAACTAAAGACCAGGGCACTACCATACATTCACCATATGAGACGAGAATAAGAGAGTGATGTATGTAAATCTGGCTGGGCTGAATTTCTGTATTAATTCAAGTCTAACTGACCATGACATGCAACGAAATTTGTAAATGGACCATACATTAATATACGGTATATAACCCTATACAAGGTTTGAATTGGTTTGTTGGTCTACGTGCACTTTACGGCTATTATACTGGAGCCTATTGCTTAAAGCTGATTCCGAACCATTACAAACATCTATGCCTGAATCAGGATTGGAACCAGACATTCGGTAACTAAAGGCCATGTCACTACCATTCATTTACTATATGAGACAAAAATAAGTGTGAGATGTATGTAAATTTGGCTAGTTGAATATCTGTATTAACGCAAGTCTAACTGACCCAGTGGAGGATTTAAGGGGGGGGGGGGCTAGGGGGCTGAAGCCCCACCCACACCAAACATCGACATTCACAATTGAATATTGCAATTGTAAATTTTTTGTTGGTCTAAAATAACAGTTTGAAAAATCTTAGCCCCCCCCCCTCCCAAAAGTCAAGTTCTGGATCCGCCACTGAACTGACCATGACATGCAATGGAATTTGTCTGTAGAGTATACATTAATTAATCCTTTTTAAATATATATATATATATATATATATATATATATATATATATATATATATATTTAAATATATATATATACTTTTTTTTAATCTATGTTGGTCATGGCAATTCCAGATTTATCAGATTCATACTCCATGAAATTACAAAATATCGAGATATGAGATAGAATAAAACGAAATAAATGACGATGAAATGAAAATCCTGACTAACTTTCACTTAAATTAGTCCATTTTCAAATTAAAGCTGAATTTACTGGGGTAATTTTTTAATTTTTCTCGCATGTTATCTCTTTTGGCTTCCATCTTCTAATTGATACATTTTATATAAACTAACAGCTGTTTTATCTACATATGCCTCCAGATAAAACAATAAATATTAATGCATTCGTATATATAAATTCATTGTTCTATACAATAGAAAAAAAAAAAAAAACTTATTCGCACCCCCCTTTCTACCCCTTTTCCAACATTTCTCTCGGCTTGATTATTCGCAGAACCTAGTACGATATTAAACAGACGACATTTCCTTTGTCAGGGATCTGGCAACAGGGGCGAGCATTGGGGCGCCATCTTGTTTTGGGTGTGGGGTAGGGGCATGACACAAAGCAGGTGGAAAACACCCTGGCCAGCTGGATTCTATCCTGCAAGACCGTTTTCTATTAAAGTTGCGTGCAAATCTCGTACACGGGCGAGACTTCGTTTTGCAAAAATATAATGTGAATTATTGAATACTTGGTGAGGAGGAAAAACAGAGTTTTAGTTATTAGACTAATGTGGCTGGTAAAATAAACAGGTGCATACGCCTGCGCGATCTTTTGGGATTGGGCACAAACGTTGAAACAGACATTCTTGACTTTAGTGCGAATTGTTAGCAATTATATATATGTATATATTTATTTATCTGTATTCGCATGTATACAAAAATATTCGCAGAGATCTAATTTAACACTAATGTAATTTTAAGAAGTATTCTAGCACAAATGTATGATACAGAAAAATTTTTATTTACAGTACAGATTTTATGTTTTGAGTTTGAAATATTATAAGGAAGTTGTTGCTAAAAAATTGGAAACGTACATTAAGTAAGTAAAACGCTACAAATTTTATGTTTTTTCCGAATAATAATGATAATAGTAATAATAATAATAATATATAATAATAAAGTAGAGGAAAAATGTTTTACTTT
The DNA here is from genome assembly GCA_963930645.1 of Salticus scenicus. Classification (NCBI taxonomy): domain Eukaryota; kingdom Metazoa; phylum Arthropoda; class Arachnida; order Araneae; family Salticidae; genus Salticus; species Salticus scenicus. The sequence continues at coordinate 92,199,601 of OZ005662.1, forward strand.
CTTTATTCACTGATTTACAACAAAGTTTCGTGTTTTATAAAAATTACTATTTTTTTCAAATACCTGCAGTTTATTCGTATTAACAAAATATGCATAAAACATTTATTTGTCACATCTTTGATCACCAGTGGGTAAACGCATTTAAACAAATCATGATTTAATGGATGAAGAAGTACTCTAACAAATGTCCAGATATAGCTATCATGACAATCAAGAAATTTTCAAAATCCAATAACACTTCTTGAACGACATATGTCAATATCTAATATATAGTAATTTATTTTAAAATCTAAGTAAATGTAAAAATTTACAAATTTTGGCAGATTAGCTGTTAAGTTATAACGTTCACAAATTACCTGACATAAAGAGAAACATATATAATTTTTAATCGAGTCATATTCATTACATTTAAAAGGTTGGAAATCCATTAAAAGGCGGAAGTCGCAATTTTTCACAATATATATATATAAATGATAGATATCGTAATAAAATTTAATCTTAAAATTTAGCAATTAATAGATACAAAACAATACCAACACACAAAAATATAGAACTGATATTAACTGAGAGGAAAGACTGACACAAAATTGTTGCGATTTAGATTAAAAACCAATAAGAGACAAAAATAACTTAAATTACTTACGCCGACATGGATGATAATAAAAAAAAAAGGACCATTATACTTAATGACAGAGAAAACAAATAAATAACCACATAAATAATTGGATGAAAATGCTTAAAATTAGAAGTAAAATACTCGTCAGGGGCCATGTACTTCATAAAGCTGTGAAAGCTGCATCAATATCGTAAAATAATATAGCTAATCGTGGCAATTTACATCGTTCCAGCCCCGATCGAAGCAGCAAAACCATAAAGAATGAGAAATTAAATGAAATATTAAATTAAATCAATTATTAAATAAAATCTTCATGGATATCAGAGAGAAAACTAGAAAAAAGCATAGTAGCATATATTCCTAAATTATTTATGCCAGAGTCTACTTTAACCCCTTAAAGTCACTCCATATTTTATTTTTAAAATTGCTAAACTAATTTCAAAAATGACTATCAAACACATGGCAGTTCCTAAGTATGCTAAAAGAAAAAATTAGCATTTTTAATTTTCGGGAAATTTTTGGTTTGAAGCAATTATATATTAACCTGATTAAATGACTATCAAACACATGGTAGGTCCTAAGTATGCTAAAAGAAAAAATTAGCATTTTTAATTTTCGGGAAATTTTTGGTTTGAAACAATTATACATTAACCTGATTAAATGACTATCAAACACATGGTAGGTCCTAAGTATGCTAAAAGAAAAAATTAGCATTTTTAATTTTCGGGAAATTTTTGGTTTGAAACAATTATATATTAACCTGATTAAATTCAATTAACATTAAGTTTAATTACTATAAACTTGAGTAACTAACTTTGTAGTAAGTGTTAGAAATTATAGAAACTCCCAATAGTTGTTTCAGATCGAAATAATAGATTAAAAGTAATAGAATAATAATAATAATAGATTAATAGATAAATAATATATAAAGGAATTATTATAATCCCTTTATCATGTGAAAAAAATTAGACGCAAGGGCATCATCGAAGAAGTAATGTAAACTAGCGCCTACAAAGAAATTTTAAGGGATTTCTGCATTTGGCGTACCTGAAATACCATTTGTTTAATTTCAGATTAGTGCTGCTCTCTACCGATCAAAGAAGGAACAAATAGTTAAAAACCTATTAAAATAAGGAAAAAATTTCTTAAGGTTAAATGATGTCAAATGTTTGGTTTTACTGCAAAATAAATGAACGTTCAATCTTTGAACCTAAATGCATTTCTACCCAATGGAAAAATGGCGGTATTACATTTTAAATGCTACAATGACTGTTTAATTCAATATTAATATTACTATAACATTTCGAAGAATGCTATAAATTACTTCTTTTACTACAGTTTCTGTAAAATTTGCATCGCACACAGATGGACATTCATCGAAAAATGCAATAATAATAATAATAATAACAACAAGAAGTAACGCGCATTAGTCTAAACTTGCAACTGAAACATTAGTCTAAATGTACGTCAATAAAAAGTAATCAAATGTAATCCAAAATATATAAACTCACCAAAAAGAAAAGTGAATGTGAAAAATATTTTGTTTATTATATATATTGTATATATGTATTGTATATACATATATTGTATTATGTATATATTTTTTGTTTATTATAATATTAATTTTTCTTCTTTTTATTATTTAAAAAAAAAGTTTTAAAAATTACTTTTAATTTTTCCATTTTTAACCGTTTCTTTAAAGAACTGGATAAAATCAACTAGTGGTATCCATTGCATTGTACCTAATATTAAATTCTATGCATTAAATTTCTATGAAAATGTTATAGTGAGAACAATTCTTGAAAAATGCAAAATCTTTAAAGCTATACTCAGCATTTTCGGTAACTGAGATGCGTCCCAAAAGACCTGATCTGGAGCAGCTGGCTTTTAGACGTAAATTAGACTTTTAATAAGTTTTGACAATTTTAAGCCATTGTGCGCAGAAAGCTCTTTCCCCAAAGAAAAAACAAAACAAAATCAAAACAAGGGCTCTTTTAATCTCTGGAGAAAATTCGCCAGTTTTACAATGAAATTCTAGGATCACGTGACGTGTAGCAGGTGTGTTGCCACCCCATTTTATCGTCCGGAATGGAACTCTTTTTAGAGATTCAGCCATTACTTTGCTACCGCTTTTCTCAAATGTCCCGTTATTCAGTAATTGAAGGTAGTTTTATTATAAAATGTCTCCGGTTTTATTTCACTTTATTTGAGTTTTTTCTAGTTTTATATTCCCGTAGTTTGTAGGTAGTTTCATTTATTTTATTTCATTTCATTGAAAATTCCAAAAATATTCGTGCATTGTCAATACGCAGAGTGTTGTAAATATATGAAGTAAATAAGTACAAGTGATTTACAATATGTTTTCATAGGACATAATCTTTAAAGTTAATTCAGATAAAAAATATCAGCCAAAATCGGTAGGTATACTGCGAGTATTGGGTTGTTCGGAAAGTAATTTAGCTTTTCTCAGCAGAGGACTTAATTGTTTTTTTTTTTTTTTTTACACCATCTTCACAATTAAGCTGCATTACCATTATATATTATGACAGCTGATATAGCAAGGTTTGCTTGTGAAAAAGTTCGTTTTATTCTGCTCAACAGGTTTTGATTGGTGCCCAATCAAATAAAGAAACTCGGAAGCGACATTTTCGTCATATTTTGTTTTTGCTATCAAAAAGGCGAAAGTACTGTTAAAACAAGGAAAAAAGTATACGATGTGTATACAGAAAATTTATTTAAAGAACGTCAGTGTCAAAACTGGTTTACCAAATTTTGTTCCGGCAATTTTGACGTTGAAGATGCATTACGTTCTGGAAAACCAGTTTATGCTAATGAATACAAAATAAAGTATTGATTTATGAAAACTGCCAAATAACAACTCACGAGATTGCTAAGAAACCGATCAAAGTGGAGAATATATAATTCAATAAAATATTTATACAATATAAGAAAATTGTTTTTCATTTTTAAAGAAAAAGAAAGGAAATTACTTTCCGAACAACCCAATATTTCGGACTACCTGAAACATTTTGTAGGTATTTTAAAGTTTTCACAGGTATTTTGAAGGAAAATAAAACGGTAGGTTCCTGGAAACCTATGATCAAGCGTTAGAATAATTCTTTAACCCCCATTTCTAGCGACCACACTGTAAAAAATTTGAACACATTTTGCCAGTCAGTGACCGTTAAAATTTTTACCGTTACTGTCCGTAAAAATAAAGTTATGCCCGTAAAAGTTCTACAATTTTTTTCTCGAAGAAGAGAAGTGACCGGTCAACACACTGAATTTTACAGGACTTTGTTACAAATACGGGCATTGGACTCTTTCCTCACAGAAGGCAGCTGACCGTAAAATTTAACGGTCAAATCTCTGAATTTTACTGAAATTTTTTACAGTGCATGGAAGTAGGCATGTGCTGACACAACGAGTCCAGTAGTTTGAAAATTGGGTAATAACCCTTGTGGTTGAGAAAAAATAAGCGATAAGGGAAAGCCGAATGACTGTATGTTTACCAAAACTACCCCTCGAAGCCTTTAGAATATTTCTGAATGCTACAGTGGGCAGCAAAATTGTTCGAGCGCTAGCAATAATTCCTATATATATATAAAGTACACTTAATACTGTTTTATTAAATAAATCTTTGTCGAATCATGTTCTTAGTCAAAGGATTTATTTAACAAAACAATATTAAGTGTATTTTTTTATATAGGAATTATTGCTAGCGCTGGAATAATTTTGCTGTCGACTGTAGGCGTAGAAGTACAAGAGCGGTATGAAAAAAGCAACGCACACTACACAAGTGCGTAGTTTCTTTCCTCCTGATAACGGGTCGCATTTGATAATTTCGACACGAAACAACGTTTGCGTGTTATTACATTTTATAGCATTTGGTTTTAATTTTTTTTTTTTTTTTTTTTTCGCATTGCATATTAATTAAGCCTGAAAATTTGGCAACGGTACTTGAAATGCGAGGAAAAAGCAACACAGCTTCAGATACATGAATTAACAAATCATAAATAAAATACAATAAGTACATTGACTATTAAGATGTGTAATTTTATAGACATCTGATTTTTTTCTTCTAATCATAAACATTTATTTTATTTTCCTTTCCCAACAAAAGAAATGTCTTCTAATCAAAAAAGAAATCTCTTTTATTTTAATTTCATAAATAACAGAAACAAATGCTAAGTGTAATGTGTTCGTAAAAAAAAAAAGTTTCTTTCTCTCAGAATCTTAATCTCGAGAGAATTTTATCCAATATCTAATAGTACTTCGTGATCCAAAAAATGCCATGTGTAGCAGGTGTTGTTCAACCACTTTATGGGCTAAAATAGAAGTACATGGATTTTTATCCCTTTACCAATCTTTTCTCCCTTACATTTTATTTCATTTGTAGCACGTATTCGATGCATAAAACGGTGCCAATTCATTAATAACACATGCAGCTTAAACTGAACAAATTAGGTTATTAATATCGCTTCTAATTCAAGCTGGTATCTATCGTAAGTGCATGTGTGTTTTCATAATATTTATTTTCTAATCTTGCCGAAGACGCTTTTTCCAATTTCGTTTAGAGAAACATGTTCAGAGGAAGGTGCTCGTTCTAACGTAGCAGGTGTTTTTGGGTCCTTTTTACGATGTGGAATGGAAAACTCTATGCTTTTTACGAGCCTTTTTCGCACTTGTGTTGTTCTAGTTATGGTTGCAGTTACTGAGATAGAAGGAAAAAGAAATATTTGAAAAAACATGTATTGTTACCTTTAACGAACTTGTAAAAATAATTCAGAAAATAAACTTAATCGTTATTAAAAATAAGAAAACTATAAATCGTGAAAAGGAAAAAAAAAAAATTTTTTTTTTCATTATTATTATTAGACTTACTGAAATACTTTTTTTTCTGAATGCTGAGCAAAGGGAAGAAATTCTTCAGGTTTTCAGCTATACTTTTAAATGTAATTCGATAATTACAGTCGGTAACAAAAGTGTTCGAACACTAGCAAAAATTCATATTTAAAAAAAGTACACTTCATACGGTTTCGTTAAATAAATCTTTATCGAATCATGTTCTTACACTGACTATGAACAGGATTCGACAAGGATTTATTTAACAAAACCGTAAGAAGTGTACTTTTTTTACATAGGAATTTTTGCTAGTGTTCGGACACTTTTGTTACCGACTGTACGTTTGATTGGAAGATTGCGGGCTTGGTACACGAGCCGGCCAAAGACTGTCGTGTACTCTAATGGAGGTTGGTGCACGTAAAATCTGTCGTGGCCGCAATGTCCTCCATGTTCCCATCAAAATTATAACTCTGGGGGGTCACCGAAGCGGGAGAGCCATCTGTGGAGGACCAAAATTGTGATGGCATGTCTCCGGACTACCTCTAGGGGTGAGTCCTAGACCGTTGCCAATTGCCCATTGCGTAGCACTAGTGCGACGTAAAACCCAATTAACCAACCATAATTACGTTTGAAACATGTATTTTTAAAATTTACAAAGTATTCGAATAATGATATATATTTGCAAACGAGTTCCCTTGATATTTAACTCTCTCTCTCTCTCTCTCTCTCTCTCTCTCTTTTTTTTTTTTTCAATTTTCTATGTATTTTTTTTTACTTTCTTAATATGCAAGAAAACAGCATTGGATTAGTGAAATTTTTTTGACATACTGTTTCCAGTGAAGTTATGCGTTTCGAAATACCCTGAAGACGAACTGACCATTTTTAGAAAATGTGTGTGTTTAGTCGGTAACAAAAGTCTCCGAATACTAGTGAAAATTCCTATGTAAAAAAAGGACATTTAATACAGTTTTGTTAAATAAATCCTTGTCGAATCCTTAATCAGTCTAAAAACCGGATTCGACAAGGATTTATTTAACAAAACTGTATTAAGTGTCCTTTTGCTAGCGTTCGGCGACTTTTGTTACCGACTGTATCTGCAGTACCAAAATTTTGCTAGCACTGTATTATACTAAATAACAGACAGAAATCTACAAAATTTTATATTTAGTCAGATCTTCATACAGAACAGTGATTTAGGCACATATCGTTCCGCAAGCAGTGCTATTTTGCTGTGATTTTCTCAAATATATGGGAAGGCCTTCTGTGCACTGTAAAAAAAAACCTATTACCAGCTGCAATCTGTGATTTATTTTATCCAATCACAGAGAATTTCTTGCAACAAATTCTCTGTGATTGGATAAAATAAATCACAGATAACAGCTGGTAAAAGGTTTTTTTTACAGTGTGGGGATCTTTGGAAGGTACTCAAGTAAGTTTGATTGCGGAAACCACTTAACAACTCCAACAGCTAGACTAAGGAGTGAGATCCGAATTCGGAACCGACATCTCCGGTCTGCAAGTAACATAAATGGACAGATATCGAGTAAAAAGAATTACGAATTGAAATCATAAAAATATTTTTGAGCACCTTGTAAAGTTTTGAAATTAGTATGTATTTAAATGTAAACGATTTTTTTTTCTTTTTGTATGCCTTAAACGTTACCCGTTTTGGCTCAATTGTGGGAACACTGGTATGAGGTTTGAATTCTGACTTATATCACTTTTCATCCTTGTTGGAAATTAAGTAGAATTTCTCTGTGGCTCGGTTATTCTTCCCGTGAACGTTTGTCTATTGCTACAATCCCACTCCAAACTCTGTCTTCCTCAGTAATTGATCGTCCGAAAGTGTTCATTTCCCTTCAAAATTAGCTCATTGTGTTTGATCGTAACTATAACTTAATAATTTTATAAACTGGTTTTAATATTATAAAGCCGCGTTGGTTTGTCAATGTATCCTGTCACGAAGACAATTTTGTCATTTTTAGTTCCCCATTATACTATAGGTATGGGAAACTTAGGTAATCGTGAAAATTTTCGACCTCGGCTTTTTAGTTCCCCATCAAATTATAGGTATGGGGAACTTAGGTAATCGTGAAAATTTTCGACCTCGGTTTTTTAGTTCCACATCATACTATAGGTATGGGGAACTTAGGTAATCGTGAAAATTTTCGACCTCGGTTTTTTAGTTCCCCATCATATTATAGGTATGGGGAACTTACGTAATCGTGAAAATTTTTGACCTCAGTTTTTTGACTTTTTTACACGTTTTCAGGTGTGAGGAATCCGAAAATGACAAAATTTGTATGGTGTCTGTCTGTAGGGTGTCTGTTAGTGGGTTAGTGTGTTAGTCCGTTAGTCCGTTAGTTTGTTAGTCTGTGTACACGATATCTCAAGTCGCAGAGAGGTCAGATCAGTTTTAAAATATTACTTTCGACACTGGCAAGAACCCTATTCATTTGCAACATTCGAATTTAAAAACTTCAGCAGTTATTCGAAATTTACGATTTTCTTAACATGGGAGAATAGGATAAAATTTCACTTAAACGTGCATTAAATGGAAACTTTTTACTGTAAAAATGTCAGACCAGTTTTAAATATCGTTTTTGATGCCGAAATGAACATCAGTAACTATAAATATGCTACTTTGAAAATTTCGGAAGCTATTGGAAAAGTTACGAATTTCTTAACATGGCAGTATAGGGCAAAATTTCACATAAACGTCAATTTTGAGAGATATTTTCATCGTAAAGATGTCAGACTACTTTTGAAATATTATTTAGGACACTGGCATGAATATTAATGACTATGAATTTTCCAATATAAAAATTTCGTTAAGTTAATAGAAATTTACGAATTTCTTAACATGGCAGAATAGAGCAAAATTTCACATAAACGTGAATCTTGAGGGATATTTTATCGTAAAGATGTCAAACCATTTTCGAAATATTATTTAGGATACTGGCATGAATATCATAGACTATGATTTTTCCAATTTAAAAAATTCGTAAGTTATTTGGAATTTACGATTTACTTAACATGTCAGAATAAGGCAAAATTGAGCATAAACTTCCATTTTTGAGGATCATAAATACATGAGACAACTTCAAAATTTTTATGATATTTGTTTGAACATGATTGAATACAAATATTCTAATAGGAAAATTTCGTAAATTATTCGTAATTTACAATTTTATCAACATAGCGAAATTGTAAATTTTTCATATAAATATGAATTTTGAGGATTATTGCATTGGAAATAGTAGCATGAAAACTAAACAACGGAATTGACCCTGATAAAATAAATTAATAGATTAGAATAAGATAAATATATCGAAGTGAACGGTGGATAGCCTATTAGGCGGGGATTTCATTCTGTCACTGTATCAAGCTTTGGTCAAATTCATTTCTTTTAACATAATTATATATATTTAACATAATCTCGCACTAGAAATTTATGAGAATATAAATATGATGGGGAACTGAGCAGAGTCCACCTATGCCAACTAGTTAGTTAAATGATTGTGTTATTTATTATTTTATTATTAGTAATTTTGAATTAATGTACAAGATGAAATTTACATTGGTGTACCAATGACCATGTTATGTTACGTTATGTATTTATTTGGTTGCGGTTGTGGTTGTGGGGGTTAAGGCCCATTGATTACATAAGGGTAATAGGCCTGTAGGTAGATTGTACTCCGTTGTATTTATTTGGAGTGATAGTAATGTAATAAATAGTTTGCGTTGGTGCGTCACTAAATTTTGTTACCAAGCTGTTTATAGTTGTATTTTTTATGATGTCTTAAATAACAATATAAAATTTAAATTAGTGTGTCAGTGTATTAGTTCCCCTTCGTACTATAAGTAAGTGGAACTTAGGAAATCGTTCCCGTTTTCAGGTATGAAGAACTCGAAAATAACAAAATTGATATGGCGTCCGTCTGTAGGGTGTCGGTTAGTTTGTTAGTCTGTGTTACACGATATCCCAAGATCAAATGGTCATAAAGAGGTGGAACCAGTTTTAAAATATCACTTATGACATTGGGAAGAACCATATTGATTTGCAACATTTTAATTAAAAAAATTTCGTAAGTTATTCAAAATTTACGATTTTCTTAACGTGGGAACGTAGCATGAGAACAGAGTGAAAATTCACTTAAATGTGCATAAAAAGGAATACTTTTATCGTAAAGATGTCAGATCAGCTTTTTAATATCGGTTATGATGCTGGCACGAATATCATAAGCTATAAACTTTCTACCTTGAAAATTTCGTAAATTATTCGAAATTTACAAATTTCTTAACATGGCAGAATAGGGCAAAAGTGTGCTTAAATGTACATTAAAAATTATATTTTTATCATAAGGATTTCAGACCAGTTTTTAAATACTAGTTTTGATGTTGGGATGAACAGCATTAAATCTAAACATTCTACTTTTAAATTTTCATCAGTTATTCGAAATTTACGAATTTCTTAACATGGCAGAATAGGCCAAAATTTCGCTTAAACATTCATTTTGAGAAATACTTTCATCAGACCACTTTTAAAATATCATTTATGATATTGGTTTAAACATCGTTGGCTACAAATATTCGAATTTGAAAATTTCGTAAATTATTCAAATATTTGAATATTTTCTTAACATAGCAGAATAGAGCAATATTTCACACAAATTTGTACCATGGAGATTATTGCATATTGAAAATAGTATGGAATAGCATAAAACCTAAAATACGAAACGGACCCCAATAAAATTAATTAACAAATTAGGATATGGTAAATGTGCCGAAATGAAAGGTTGGTATCCTATTAGGGTGGGTATTTTAGTCTGTCACCTTATCGAGCAATCTGTCAAATTCATTTCTCTTAATATGAATAATAGTCTGCCCCATAGAAGAAATTTATGATAACAAGCATATGATGGGGAACTGAGCAGACTTCTCCTACACTGAGAAAAAATTCTGTAACTGACATCTAGAATCTAAGTTGTGGCTCTAGAAAAAATAGTTCCATGTCATCCTTATAAATTCTAGTCTCCTGGGAAAGCGAGTTCTAGAAGCCCCTATTAGAATTCTAGAGCGTTTGCCTATATTCTCGAGGGCAAAGTTATTTAAAAATCTCTGCAAATAAATGGGACTACAAGAGGCGGGTTTCAGCAACTATAATCTTGGGTTATTACCAAATTCTAGAAAATCAAGCGAGAAATTCTCGCAATACAAATAATTCATAATATTTAAAGTATTCAGAATATTTTTTCACCATCTAGAAATGTGTACACTAGAAATTCTCGGTAATTTCGTCTATTCAGTTTATTGGCGTGCCTTAAGCGCATAGCTCGGAAATCTATATTTCTAGCTAAGAGATTTAGAAAGTGGCCACTTATTCATTCTAGAGGAAGGCGGTATATATTTTTTCTCAGTGCATGCAAACCAGTCTTACTATGAAAACTATTTTTCTGTTTTTAGTTATGCTTTTGTAACACTAATTCTTATTAATAATTTTTATTATTTTTAGAGATATACTAAATAAAGATAAATCGGAGCGCTAATGAGTTTGTCACTAAGACACTTGTATTATTTTTAGTTTCAATATTACGTTGTTTATTTATTTATGCGTTATTTTGAAATGGTGTACTAAATAAAGTTCACATTGGTAGAGTAGGTGCTCCAGTGATTGGCATGCTCCAGTAATTGACATCTATCCCGAAATAATTAATAAATAATAAAAATAATAAAATCATATATTTTACATATAAGAATTTTAACTTTTTATGTCAAACACTGTAGCATAGGGTGCAAATAACTGGTAAAATGAATAACTAGCAGTGTCAAACACTGGAACATAGGGGACCAATTACTGAAAAACTGAAAAACTGGCAGTGTCAATTACTGGAACACTGACTGGGTGTCAAATAAAAATTCATAAAGAAAAAATTATTGCTATCAAATGTATATATTTTAACATATATGTGGCTCTGAATGTCTTTCATACCATATATACTAACTTAAGATTTCTAAAATTATTTTCTGATGACTAGAACATTAAAAACATCAGAGATTGCTCTAAAAGTGTCAATCACTGGTGCACTTACCCTAAGTTAATAAATTTTATCACCAAACTAAGTTTATAGTCTTTAATTTCAGTATTGTGTTAATTTTTTATTTATTTATTTATTTTATGTTTTGGATTGTTGAACTAAATACCTTTAATAAAATTCATAAAAGCAATTTTTATACAATTAATAGACAAATTGTATTTTTTCTCTTTTTTTACATTACTTTTCTCGAGAAAAGAACAGAAAAAAAGTTCCCATCTCACTACAATATTTTTCTTTTCTGTGAAATCTCGAAGAGTTGAGAAACTAAACACCCGAAGCAAAGAATGCTTAAGCGTGTTCCCTCTAAATTTATAAACCTGTCGTTTATTTATTTATTTTTTTTAGAAATACATTTATTTTTTTCCGCCGAGAGTAGATTTCTTCGACTTGTTTGGCCATTAGTGTGAGAGGAAATGCATTTGTTACGCGTGTTTTTACATTAATCTGAACTTTGCTCAACAATTTTTGAGAGAGTGGCCTATTCATTTTAGTTTGTTTATAAATTATTCTTTGTAAATTTATTTCAGAAGAAAAGGTATTGTTTCCTTTTTTTTCTGAGAATGATTACATTTTGTATAAACATAATTCATGTAAAAGTTGTGCTATTCTTGAATTAGGTAATATCCAGATTTCTCGCCACTATGGCGACAAGACGACAGTTGTCGCCAAACTATCAACACATGTCGCAAAAATCACGTGCATACACGATGGATTTGTCGCCTAATATATATATATATATATATATATATATATATATAATGATTTATTAAGCGTAGTAAAAGCCAAGCAACAGATACAAGATCACTGAAACAACAAAGACCAAATAAGAATGAAAAATTTCTTTATGTAGGAGAAGCTCAGAAAGGTGAAAAAATTTCATTAGAGGATGAAATACACATATTTAAAGAAACCAAATTTATTAATTAACAGCCTGCATAACAAACGAAACAATAAACTAACTCAACACAATCTTAACAGAAAAACATAAACTAAATCAAAATTTATGTTAAATTAATTTAAGAAACTTAAGAAAGGAAGGAAGGAGGCAGACGGCAAGACTTGTGATTTGCCTGTGGGGTTAAACTAGTTTCACGCCGGCAACACTCTCCCAGCCTGACAAGACCAGAATAGGAGTCATATGGATTAAAAAAAGCAGAATTTCATAGATATCAGTGACTTATCGTGGATGACGTTTTGCGTATGCTCCATATGGGTGGTTAGAAGCAGCTCGTTTTATGAAAAGTCCATTTTTCTGATTGACTGTTGAAATTTCGTCATACTACGTCAGACCTAAACGAATTAACCAATAAGATGACTGAATATCTTTTCTAATGTACTATTTCTAGCTACTCGAGTGGGGCATGCCCAAACCGTCATTCACGATACGCCACTTGCTAACATCCTAATTAATATTATGTAATTTTTTTAGCACCGCTCTTTTTTTTTTTTTTTTTTTTCCACACCAGTCTTTCTATATAGTATCTTTCTTCCTATTTAATCGCAATTACATTTAAAGAAAATTACTCTAAATATTAATTGATTTGGAAAAGGGGGTAGTTCTTACAATTTTACGTAATATTAATTAGGATTTTAGCAGGTATGATATTATATAAGTTTGTTATTTTTTCTTCTTTATTCTGTTTACATAAAAAAAAATGAAAACATGCTTTAATATTTATAAAATATCGGTAAAAAGATCTTTTAGAAACCGAAACTAATTTATTTAAAACAAGTTTCTAACTCTAATTTTTTTCTTTGTTTAGTGCAAAAAAAAAAGTAAATTCCTGATTTTAACTTTTTTTTTTTTTTTTTTCAAGGTTTGATACCAATGATACTTCGAGTTTTTTGTGTTGCTTTGATTATTTTACATTGTAACCGTGCCAGAATTTTTCTATGATGAAAGGTTACGCTTAATTATTTAGATCTAAAACAATTGTTGTTTATGATATTCTTTAATTTCTTCAGTTTCCAACACCTGTTTTTCAGTGCTTTTAAAATTATTCCTTGAACAGTTTACATGTTTAAATTAATTACTGAAATTAATCTTTCATTTCAATATTGTGTATATTACAGGAATTAATCTGTATTGATTAGTAATACATAGATAATTTGTGTTTAGAATCTCTGAAAGCTAATGTGTGTGGGCTGTTTACGCATAAAAGCATAGGTTAAATTCAATAAAACAATATATTACACAGAGAAAAAATTCTGTAACTGACATCTAGAATCTAAATTGTGGCTCTAGAAAAAATAATTCCATGTCATCCTCATAAATTCTACTTGCCTTTGAAAGTGAGTTCTAGAAACCCCTATTAGAATTCTAGAGCATTTGACTATATTCTCGAGGGAAAAGTTAGTTAAAAATCTCTGCAAATAAATGAGAATACAAGAGACAGGTTTCAGCAACTATAATCTTAGATTATGACCCAATTCTAGAAAATCAAGCGGGAATTCCTCGCAATACAAATGATTCAGAATATTCAGAATATTGTTTCACCATCTAGAAATATGTAGACTAGAAATTCTCGATCATTCCTATTCAGTTTATTCGCGTGCCGTATGCGCATAGCTCGGAAATCTATATTTCTAGTTTAGGGATTTAGAAAATGACCACTTATTCATTCTAGATGAAGGCGGTATATATATATTTTTTCTCAGTCTAGAGGATTCATTTGTATGCATTTGTATAACACTTTATATTTTTGTACAATTAACAGTTTCTATAATTAATTTTAGACAGCTAAATTTAACGCTGAAATGAACTCTTACACTGAGAAAAAAAATATATACTGCCTTAATCTAGAACGAATAAGTAGTCATTTTCTGAAACCCTAAATTTGAAATATAGATTTCCGAGTTATGTGTGTAAGGTAAACAAATAATATGGATAGACGAAATGATCGGGAATTTCTAGTCTATACTTCTCTAGGTGGTGACACAATATTTTGATTATTATGAATGCTTTGTATTGCGAGAAATTCTCGCTTGATTTCCTAGAATTGGATCATAAACCTATATTATAGTTATTAAAACTCACTTCTTGTTTTTGTATATATTTACGGAGATTTTTAATAAGTTTGACCACGAAAATATAGGCAAACGCTCTAGAATTCTAATAAGGGTTTCTAGAACTCGCTAGCAACGGACACTAGAATGGATGGCATGGAAATATTTTTCCTAGAGCTACAATTTGTTTCTAGATGCCAATCACAAAATTTTTTCTCAGTGTACAATCCCTAACAGCACACCTTCTCCTCAGGACATCCTAAAGATATCCTATAGAAGAAAAGATATCGAAGGGACATACACAGCATGTACTTGGGATAAGTGTGCTGTTACGGATCTCAAATACTCAAATTTTTATGTTTCATTTTGTTAATAAAAGAGATTACAAAGGAAGAATAAATACAATTTAAACAAAAGAGAAGGTATGTAAGGTTCAGCATTAATTAAACAGGTTTACATCTAAAGTTTTGATTTTATAATTTATTGCTGATCATTATGTTTCTAGGTGTGCTGATACCGAAACTCAAGCCACTTTTTCTCTATCAGGTACAGATTTTTGTCAGCACAGGTTGTCTACTGACATAATGTCTTCCGTGACTCTACTACCAATATAATTATAGAGTAACTTTTATAGTATGTTACCATGATTAATTACAATTAATCATGGAAAAATACTAGAAGTTGCTAAAAATGAAGAAATTGTGTCGGTAGACGCCCTGTATTCATAAAAAATCTATACGTGATAGAGAAAAAGTAGCTTCATTTGCGGTTTCAGCACATCAACAAACATACACTGAGAAAAAATTATGTAACTGACATCTAGAATCTAAATTGTGGCTCTAGTAAAAATAGTTCTATGTCATCCTTATAAATTCTAGTTCCCTTTGAAAGCGAGTTCTAGAAACCCCTATTAGAATTCTAGAGCGTTTGTCATTATCGAGGTCAAACTTATTAAAAAATCTCTGCAAATAAATGCGAACACAAGACGCGAGTTTTGGTAACTATAATCTTGGTTTATGACCCTAATCTAGAAAATCAACCGAGAATTTCTTGCAATAGAAAAGATTCATGATATTCATAATATTTATAATATTGTTTCACTGTCTAGAAAAGTATAGACTGGAAATTCTCGATCATTTCGTCTATTCAGGTTATTATTTTTACGGTTTACGAATAGCTCGGAAATCTACATTTCTATTTTGAAGATTCAGAAAATGACCGCTTATTCATTCTAGACGAATGCGGTATATTTTTATTTTTGTTGGTTGTATGTATGAACTAAAATTATCAAATCATATTTTTCTAACGTTACTTTTGTAGACCTGTGTTATAACTGATTAAATTAAATGTAAAAATAGCTCAATGCTTTGCATTGTTAATGTTAACAGTTAACAAAGAAAAAAATAGTAGGGGAGAGTGGGGATGAATGGGACATTTTTCATGTTTTTATTGATAACGTCGGCCATATGTAATTCAGAATTTTGCAACATTGCTCATAAGTACACTTCAGTAATCAGTTACATATAAACACACTAACTTTAATAAAATGTTATCATTTTTAATTAATAATGATTTTTTTTTACATGCATGTGCATTTTCCCATTCTTCCCCACCTATGGGGAGGAATGGGACGGGACTGGATTTAACAAAGAAAAGAAAACAAAATGGAAAGTAAATAAATTTTTAAAGTTAAATTGGTTTATGTGATTTTATTACATACTATGAATTCACTGAAATTAGCATAAACTCATGTATTGACTCAAATTAACATCAAAAGACAAAAGTCCTTTGGTTCGCACAGTTCCTAGTGCTTTAGGCTTTGGTAATTTAAAAGATCTAATCTAAAAATAAATAAACAAATAAGACACTAGAAAAAGATAAATCATTATAATAGAGTACAAATTATCCAGATAAATTTTTGTTTCCGACTAATCGAGTAAATCAACATTCTATTCTGTATTACATTAATAATCACTAGAATTTATTTAATTAGCTTGATTGAAATTGTGATTTTAATCAAATTATTATTAGTTCATTTATTTATTTATTTAATTTGCATTGAATATTCTAACTTATAATTTTTTTAATCATAATTATTATAAACAAAAATCAGAACAATTAATTTAAATTTTTTTTTTTCTAAGTGCACAAAATTAAGAATCCTGTTAATCAATATGGCTAATTTACGTTTTAATATAATTCTTGTGTAAAATTTTAAATTAGTACATAGTGGGGAATGTCCCATTCGTCCCCATTTAAACTGTCCCATTCATCCCCATTTAAATTGTCCCATTCATCCCAACAATCACATGATCATATAACACTGGAAATAGGCTTAATGGACAATTTTTAATATTTTTCTTGAATATCATAAACACAATAAAAGATTATGCTTTTTCACCATATAAGAGTTATATTAACTTTAAGCAAATAGTTAATTTCTTAACTACCACTTAACTGAATCAGCAAAAAACTTACTTTAGCAGCTGAAAAAGACACTTTAATTTTTTTCTGCTCTTCTATGAATAGAATAATTCTGAAACTACACTTGATGAATGACCTCAGTGCTGCCATATATCAGAAAAATTGTCAAGTTTCTGGTGCTTGAAAAACATAAAATTTTGCTATTGTCCCATTCAGCCCCACTCTGCCCTACTATTTAAATCAAAAACGAAAGGAAAATGTATGCATGTTATGTTTTGACATTATTGCATAAATTAAGTATATATGTATGGTAAATAGATTAGTACTTTGTTAAAATAGACAAAATAATTTTAGGTTCTGTTTGTTTTTTAATGATAGCAGTTCCCAAGGGTAAAAAATGTTATTCAACAGAAAACAGTTGAAAAGGTATATATAATGTGAATTAATAATTGTTGCAGAAATGTAATTAAATTGATGTTGCGTTGAAAAAGTAAAGAGGAGACAAAATATATTTATATAATGTTACTTAAATAATTTATTCGTTAATGAAAGCAGTTTAATATGTATATATATACTTAGGTATACGTGTGTGTGTGTGTATTGGAAAAGGAAAATAAATGATATATATTCAGAAGCAAACTTAAATATTTTACACTGCTAATGATAGTAATTTCCAAGACGAAAAAAAATATCATCCATGGCAAAAAACATATGGAAAAAGTATATATTTTTTGTATTAATCACAGTTACTTTATCGAAATATAATTTTATATAAGTTAACTAAATTGATATACTATTTTCTAAAAAAATAGATAAAATATCTTCAGATACAAACTTAAGTGATTCATCTAAAACTTTGTTAACGACAGCAGTTTTTAAGAAATGCTATATATATACAAAAAAAAAAAAAAAAAAAAGTATGTATGTTGTTTATAATAACAGTTACGTAAATAAATTTCAAATACATATATAAGTGTTTAAAAAAAAAACGGTCGCAATATATTTTGATTTGATATATAAACAACACTGCATATTTATTTCAACTTTTATTTTTTAAACGTAGATTGACATATATCTCATCTACGCTTACAAACATTAATTTCTTGTTAGTAGTTCAGGTTGATTAACTCTCAAATAACTTGAACAACAACAACAAAAAAAAAATATTTAAGCAAAAAAATAAATGTACTAAAAGCGCCAAATCTGGCAACCCTTCTGCTGGGGCGTCAGCTGTTTTGGGGCACACTCTTCCTTTCAGGCGGCGACTTAATTAAAACACCGCTGGCAACACGGGGGCGCTAATTCCAGCACTTCACTTCACTTGATCCATTACCGGAGGAAAAGGAACGGGGGAGGAACAAAAGGGGGTTAGCATAAATTTCCCGCGCAGAATTTCTCATTTTTGAAAATTTTTCTGGGAAATTAAAATCCCGAGGTGTAGTGGGTAAGACAAAAAAATGGAGAAACGAGAAGAGGAAAAAAAAATTGTTCTGAATAACTGATTCTATGCTGTGTATATGCGATGATTTTTTTTTTTTTTAATCTGCTTGATTTTATCGTTCATAATCAACCACATGTGTTGTATTTCGCATGGAGTAATACGACACGCTATATCCGAACGCAGAAATTTAAGAGCTTCTCTGTATAGATGTGCACTTACTGTATGCCTTAGATTTAATTTACTTTAAAATTTCCATTTTGTGTAGCCTCGCCTTCTTGTTTTCCTTAATTTAAGACACAGAAGAAAATGCTTTCGTTCTTTGTTTGTAAAATTAAATCAACTCTCTCATAAAATGGAGGTGTTCAACTTTCGAAAAATATTTACTTAATACTTTAATGCATTAGCAGGGTTTTGTTTATTTTAAGTTTATTTTTTTATTATTCCCCATTCTGTTATTTTGTGTTGCACTTTCGTAAACGCTAAAAAAGTCATGCCGTGACTGGTTAATTATCACTGAAATAAATATGCTATGTTGAAAAATCTTAAATTAATTTTGAAATTTTGATGGTTTAATTGAAAAATGATAACATCTAATGCTTTTAGGATGACATTGTAATAAATTATTAATGATATATTCGCAAAATAATTTTGATTTTTGTTTCATGCATTAGAAATTGTTTGCTTAACTAAACTCTTTTAAATGCATGTAAAATTAAATTTAGTTTAATATTTTCTATGTAAAATACTTTTTGGAAAATATATAGAATAAATTGGCGAATACATTCTTGATAGCGGTAAAATTTCCACATTTTGTGATCTAACACGTTTCTATTATTATTATTATTTATACTTTTAGTTTTATAGTTCAGAAATTATACACATTTTTATTATATTTTCAAAGATGCCTCAATAATCGAGAAATGACAAGTTAAGTAATGCTGAGCTAAATTTTTATCATGAACATGTTAAATTAATTTAACAATTTTGATGTTTTAATTGAAAAGGGATATCATCACCCATTAGATGAAATTTTAATAAACTATTAATATTATATTCGCAAAATAATTTTGATTTTCGTTCCATGGATTAGAAAATGTTTGCTTAGCTGAATTCTTCTAAGTATATATGTAAAATTAAATTTACTTTAATGTTTTCTATATAAAATACTTTTTGAATAACTAAGCATATTGAATAAATAGGTGAATATATTCTTGATAACGTAAAAATATATACATTTTCCGATCCAACATTTTTTAATATTATTATGTGTACTTTAATTTTTGCAGTTTAGAAATTATACACACTGTTATTGTATTTCCAAAGACGTCTAAGCAATCGTGAAATAACAGGTTAAATTATGCTAGACTAAAGTACTATGTTCAAAATATTAAATTAATATTGAAAATTTGATTGTTTAATTTAAAAATGATATCACCTACAGTGCTACCAGATCGAGGAAAATTTTTACTTAATACCCACCACTAAATTTTAATTGTAACGGTTTGTAAATTATTTAGAAACATCTAAGAAAGAAATCTTCGATGTAATTAGGCAACCCTTACAATTAAAATTTCTTGCGCAATAAAATATTTCCTGACGATTCAAGAAATACACACGTAATTGTTCAAGTTTTCACTTCTGTCGGCACTCCCGGAGTGCAACTTTTTTTTTTTTTTTTTTTTTTTTTTTCATATTAGATGAATTATTAATTTTTTACAAGAATATTATAAGAGTTTAAAAAGTTATAAATGTTTAGGAAAAACCTCAGTCTAATATTTTAAAATCAAAACAAGTTTCCAAACATTTTTAAAAGTAAAGAATTTTGTACAAGGAAATCCCAAAAAATAAAAACTTCTAAACCTGAAATTAAAAACTTTTTTAACCAAATGACCCCTACTCTTACTTGATCTTTATTGTTGCACACGTAACAATTTTATCTATTTAAAATAGTAACTCCTGCATCACGTCATATCATGGTCTTTTGATTTCCTTTTAACCTGTAAAACTAGTTTTTCCTTTAATGTCGGCTTTGTGCTGAAAAATTTTCATTTTAGACTGGTTTCGACCCCTACATTCCCTAGTATTGTTTACAATAAAAAATAAAAATAAAAATAAATTAAATAAAATGCCCTACCAATTTTCATTACTTTCTACAAATATTTCAAAACAAATGCAACTCACATTTAAAAAAAAATATTATTTTGTTTAGATAGTTGATTTTAAAATAAAAATATTTTAACGCTGAAAAACACCAATACTGGGCAAAATAATAACAATTATAATTGCTGTTTTTGTTCATAGTTTCATTCCTTTGACCTTTTCATTAACAAATTTTTTTCTAAATTTTATACAACTCATAGATAAAATTTAAAATTAAATAAATAAATAAATAAAAAGATGTAATCTTAAGAGAACTAAATTACATGAAAGCCTGTGAAACTATTTTTTCCCTTTAAAGCCGGCATAGTTCTGAAAAAGTTTCCTTTTCCGCTAGTTTTGATTGTTTCCTTTCTTTGTATATTTTACAAAGGATACAAATAAATAAATAAAAAAGTATTTTTTTTCATTACTTTTCATAAATGTTTTCAAACAAATGTAATAAATGATTAAAAATTATTTTTATTAGTTAATTTTAAAGTGAAAACTATTTAATAATAAAAACTGTTATATTGACAAGAAAACATTCAAGAGGTGTCGTCTTCAAAAAATATTAATATATATATATATATATATATATATATATATGATTCTACTCTTCTTAAAACACCAGAAAGTGAAAAAATTATCGGCTGTAATGAATTACAGCGACCACAAAAAATTATCAAAATTAAGCATATTCGGCGATTTCACATTGTTAGGCGATTGATTTTGAGTACTTGGCGGAGAAAAAAAAATACGGTTCTGTTCGTACACGGCAATCTCGGTGCTGGCGAGCTGAACGCTAAATCGCCAAATATGCTTAATTTTGATAATTTTTTGTGGTCGCTGTAATTCATTTCAGCCGATAATTTTTTCACTTCCTGGTTTTTATGAAGAGTAGAATCGCATATATTTTTTTCAATATTTTTTGAAGACGACACCTTTTAAATGTTTCATTCTAAGAAAAATAATAACGATAATAATAACTTAAATAAATTACTTTTGGCGTTTTATTAAGAAAAACACTTCTAAATTGGTTATGATTCATAAATAAAATGAAAAATAAATAAATAAATAAAAAGATGTAATTTAAAAAAGACAGCATAGCATGAGACCTGGATAGAATTATAAAATCAAAACTATAACATATTGTTTTATTTTTGTATTAATGAATCATCCCCTCATAAAAGCCCAAGTTTTGGAAACTAATGTTCGAAACTCATGTCATTTATGCTGGAACAATTTATTGAAATAAAGAAAATAAAATGCCGTCCACGTTTTCAAAAATAAATAAATAAACACACATATATATACAGTCGGTAACAAAAGTGTCCGAACACTAGCAAAAATTCCTATGTAAAAAATGTACACTTCATACGGTTTTGTTAAATAAATCCTTATCGAATCCTGTTCTTAGTCAGTGTAAGAACATGATTCGATAAGGATTTATTTAACAAAACTGTATTAAGTGTACTTTTTTTACACAAGAATTTTTGCTAGTGTTCGGACACTTTTGTTACCGACTGTATTGTATATATATATAAAGTTTAATTTAACAGAAAAAATGACATCATAACTGAAACAATGTGCTTGAAAAAAGAATAAAATAAAATTTTATCCTTGATTTTTAACAAATAAAATAAAATGAGAAGATTGTTAAGAAAAAAAAGAAAGAAGATGAAAAATAAGTTTAACAGAAAAACTTTTGCACTGAATTTTATCTTCAAAAATAGTTAAACTTAAATTACTTTTCATTACTCGCATTCCATTATTTAAAAGAAAAAAAAAAAAAACGTTAAATTGTAAATATTTTTTAAAAATTATTGCCTACTTATCACGACATTCGGCCACCGTTTCTGTTTTTTCGAATATGGCTTTTAAAGTTAATATACTAACAGCAAATTTGAAAACAGGTTCGTTTGGAAATATGGAATGCACGACGGGCGAAGGCCGACACGTTATTAAATATTGTGTTACAAGTTGTAATGCATATATGAACTCTTGTAATTTAATAACAGTTTTTTTTTATTAATACTACGAGAATTTTTTAGCCATTTAGCCAAGAACACTTCACTATTTTTAGAGCCGAAACATGGAAATATTATTTTTCATAAGTACGAAGTGAAAGCTTCTAAAAATTGTAGGTTTGATCTTAGCATATGCATGATATCAGGGGTCGCACACTCCGCCCTTTTTTCAGGACTCTCTCATGAATGAGAAATTTTTAAATTTATTGCTACCACTATTTTTATGAAATAATCTTTACCCAGTGTAGTCAAGGCACATTTTTATAAATATACCAGAAGTATTTCTGCATGAAATTAGTGGTAACAATAAAGACGGAAATTTCTTATCTTTAAGAGTGTCTTGAAAAATGGGTGGAGAGTACGACCCCTGTGATATATCAATGTAACCAATACATACTTGGCAGCATCCTAATCAACATTCCGTAGTACGTTAGCCCCGCCTTCTTTTTTATACCAGTATTTTTTTAGAGTATTTTTCATCTTATTTGATCGTAACGGCATTTAGAGAATATTACTCTACAAATTTACAGGTGTAAGAAAAAGGGCGGGACTAACAACATTACTGAATATTAATTAAGATGTCGGCATGTATGCCAATACAAACTAAGAAAATAAAATTAAAATGTGCATTTATTATGAATAATTATACAGTCTTGCGTGATTAAATTGGTGAACGAATGGGGTAGTTTTGAGTGTTACAGCTTTAATTCCCTTTTCATTTCTCATTTCTCATTTTAAATTTATTTATTTATTTATTTATTTTATATATTAATACTGTTTTGTTAGAAGTATTCTTTGAAAACAGACATAGAAACACATTTCTGATTAAGTACGAGTTCATATTTACCTATTTTTACCATGTTTTTATTAACCCGCTTTCGTGTTTGCTTGTTTGTCCAGTACAAATCTTGCAATTGATATTTAACTAACTTTCCGACTAGCTAGATATTTGAAACTTTTAGAAAAGCTCAGAACATGATGACAATGCATTCTTTTAATACTTTTATTCAATTATTAAATGTTTGAAAATTTCTTATAATTGCTCTCTTTATTACGCATTTGATAATTTTCTTTCAAGTTGATGGGATAATCAATCAAAAAAAAAAAAAAAAAAAAAATTCTTTTAAGTTTTTATTAATACATAGAATTG
This sequence comes from Salticus scenicus, assembly GCA_963930645.1. Classification (NCBI taxonomy): domain Eukaryota; kingdom Metazoa; phylum Arthropoda; class Arachnida; order Araneae; family Salticidae; genus Salticus; species Salticus scenicus. Next base: position 92,223,347 of record OZ005662.1, read on the forward strand.
TAAAGTTTATATGATTCAACAGAAAATTTAAAAACGTGGTATTTAAAAATTCCTTTTTATCTTGTAATTATTTCTACTTTTATTTAAGTTTCGGTTTACAAGAGAATTTACCAGTAACCAAAAAATCCTTCATTAAAACTTTGCTGGTTTTCTATGAACTTATATTTCAAGTCTATTTTTTCCCTTCTTTTTAAGAAATGATTTATCTTTTTCTATTTTAGTTAGATAAATATACATGTAAGTCTCATCAGTTGTGACTTCATATTTCCATTTTTCATCTGTCAAATATTTTCCAAGCAACAGTTTATATTTAAACTTACGCTGAAGAACGTGTTTTAACATTAGTAGACCTGCTAACTGTGCTAGTTTATCCGTAATGGTATTTGGTCACGCCTTTTTTTCACACCAGAATAGTTGTAGAGTAATATTCAGCAATATGTTCTCATGATTAAATAAGTACACTATTGCTCTACAGCTATTCTGGTGTGAAAAAAAGGCGGGGCTTAATGCCATTATGGATAAACTAGCATAGTTAGCAGGTCTACATTAGTCGGCCACAATCAAGTTTTCCTGTTTTGATTAGCTTATAGACCATATACTAAAATCAAGTTTATTGTTTCTACAGACAGACTTAAAAGTTTTGTGAAAATTATTTAGCGGTGGGATTTCTTTTCAAACATTAAATGTAGATGTCATAGTTTTTTAATATACCTTTTTTGGATATGCAGTTTTACTTTTCTTTCTTCTTTCTCTTTTTCTTTTTCTTTCTTTTTTTTTTAATCATTTAAAATTTAATGCTATTTTCCTTTATTTACTAATTACATCATTTATTTTATACGTAGTAATATTTTACGCTTTACAGTCCCAAATTTATAATGATTTAAAATTGGTTCCTTTCTGTCAGGTTTATAATGTAATATACAAATTAAGCTGTGGTATGTGTAAAATGCAGTATATAGGTGAAACTTCCACCCCTTTACATATTAGAATTAATCAACATCGCTCAGACTCTAAAAAGTTATCATCACCTGTCCTTAACAGTAAATCAACTATTGAGCTAAGACATTTTAATTTACACAATTTCTGCTCATGTACTATTGAAATTCTTCGGATTCAAAAAAATAAAAGTGAGCGCCTTTTCTATGAATCTCACTACATGAAATACTTTAATACAATTTATCCATATGGTTTGAATCATGAATATTTTAATAGGGTTGTTAAGGTTTATACTAACATTAATTCCCTTCATGATTACTCCCCTGTTTACTCTGTTCTTAATCATAGTGTCAACTAGAAAACTTCTCGTTCAAAAAGAGGTAAACAATCAAATAAATCTGCTAATGGTTTAATATCAAAAAATCTCATTATTAAGAATATTCTAGCCTTACAGTCAAATTATCTTAACCATTATGATTGGATTTATATTATAAAGTTTATATTTGCTATCAAAAAAAAGTATTTGTCCATTTACTTAAGTGTATTTAAAAACCTATCCTATAATCAACATTTTTCTGATATTTTCTATGATTTAATATTATACAGAATAAAACTCTTCAATTTAAATATCTCTAAAAAACCTCACAAAATCCAATCTAATTCACAGCTTATTCTAAATTATTCTAATCAAATATTTAATAGCATTAATATATCATCCATTCTTAATGATAAAACATGCATGTTTCCAATTAAAGACATTCATATTTCTCGTTCCTTTAAATATCCTATTACGCTTGGTCGTCTGCTTTTTAACTATAATTCAGTCTCTAAGTCTAATTTATCTTCTCATGTGACTTGTAGTTGTGCTCATCCCTCTTATGTAAAATATGTTGACAGAGATCATGCACATATTATCACTGGTGATCTTAATATTATTAATGACTCTAAGTTAAAGAAATTTATGGAATATGGTACTAAATATCGACTCCCTTCAAAAACTAATATTTCACAGATTATACAACTGTTTTCATATGATATTGATTTGTTTATTTATAAACTCTCCATCTCTTATAATAAACCTATTGAATATTTCAATCAATGGAAATTTTTAGTGATTTCAAAACTTAAAGATGAATTAATTCAACAAAAATCAAATCTCACACATTACAATAAATCAAATCTCTTTAAATCTATCAAAGAATTGCAACAAAACTTTGTTATTACTTATGTAGATAAATCTCCTAATAATTATGCTATAATATGTAAACATTATTATCTTTCTTTACTCAGTTCATCTATATCTAATAGTACTAACTTTCATCCTACAAATCATGATCTTAAAATCAATAACCGCAAAATTCACTGCTTTTATAAATTGCTAAAGCTACCATACAATAATTTTAAATATCCTTATATTGTACTTATCCCTAAATTTCACAAAAATCCTATTAAATTTAGAACTGTCACTGTAGGGTGTAATACTTACAACAATAACGCTAACAAAATTCTCCTTGATATTCTCAAACAAATCTATGACTTAATCAGTATATCAAAAAATTTCTTTTGCCTTAAAAATAGTTATCAACTTAAAGCCAATGTCTTATCTATGAATAATGTGACTGATATCATGACTTATGATTTTGCTGACCTGTTTAATAATATTAATTTAACGGATCTTCATCATATCACCTTTAACCTTTTTGAAAAATTTAAAAGTCAAATCTCTTTACCAAAATGCTTTTCGGCAGCATCATTTAAGACACTTATTTTATTATTCATAACAATTACATTCTACACTGTAATAAGATCTATATTCAAATGGTCGGTATTCCACAAGGAGGATGCAGCTCGAGTATGGTAGCTGACTTATACCTTTACCATTATGAACAGGGATTATGTATTAAAAATGTCTATTTTTACCGATACATTGATGACATTATAATTTTTTATGTCAATAATTTTTCCCCTAATTTATTTAAATTTGAATATCCTTCTCACCTTACCTTAACTCATAATCTTCTCAACAATAACTGTATAAATTTCTTGGATTTAAAAATCAAACTTGATGGTAGTCAAATTTATACTGATCTGTATGACAAAAGACAAGATTTCAGTTTCAAAGTAAATTTATTTACTCACTTTACTTCTTGTCTTCATATCTCTGTTTACAGAAATATCTTACTCAATCACCTCTTTCGTATACATAATCTTTGTTCTGTTAGGTTTAAAAACAAAAATATCTCTCACATAATTAATGTTGCTACAAAAATGGGTTATCCTAAAAAATTTATTTATTCACTTGTTTATCATAAAGGGTCTTTGTCTAACACACACAAAAAAAAAACTACTAAGGTTTAATTAAAAAAAAAAAAAAAAAAAAAAAAAAAAAAAAAAAAACTGGTGGATGGGTGGGCAGATGTTTGATTAAGGAGGTAGGGTGGTGTTGTTTGGCTGGTTGGTTGGGAGGGTTTGATGTTGAATAAAATTAATAAAAAAAAAGTGTGGGGGGGGATTACTCATAGTTACATGCTTATATTTCTGGTTGATACTATGTATTTTGAAATCTTTTATCCTTAAATTTAATTTTGTACATCTGGCTACTTGAGGCTTCCCTTGTTAAGTTTGAACAATCAATCTATATGCATAACAAAAATAAGATCTTATATTATTGAAAAAAAAATCTTTTAAATTATAATTTTAATTATTAATGACTGCCCTATAATGCTTATCCTTATATGTGTACTCTTTGGCATTATTGCTTGTAATTGAGTCTGATTAAAACTTAACATTTAATACTATGATTTCAAGATTATTTAGTTTTGGGTTAATCACAAAAGTTCAATTCTTCTAATTACTTAATTGGTGCTAAAAATTATCTTTATCTTGCAGTCAATACTTCTAATTACCTTAATCTTTCAGTCAATACATCTTAATTTCCCTTATTGCATTGGATTCTTCTCCTGAAATAATTTTACTGACTTAATGTTTTTATAGCTTACCGATAGATGGCGCTTGCACTCTAATGTCTTATGCTTTTATTCTTCAGTCTTTAACTTAAATGATATATTATTAATGTATATGGTACGATTTAATTCAACTCTACTAGTTTTAAAATTAATTAAATATAAAATCTATTTTAACATTATCATTTAATATTAACTCTGTGTAATTTATATTTAATGAAAATTCTCTGAAGTATCTTCGATTAATCGATATCTGTCGAGCTTTTATTTTACTTCAATTTAAGTTTTGGCATCATCCTTTTCTCCTGTTAGAGTTAATTGTTATACATGTGGTTGCTTTGCTTCATTCATGTGTTCACTTTGGTTTCCATTAAGATTATATTTAATCTTTTTTTTAATCTTTGTTTTAATTTAATATTTCAATTATTTCTAATTCTTTATGGTTTTGCTGCATCGATCGGGGTGTGAAACGATATTAATTGCTATGATTAGCAATATCGTTTTACGAAATCGTTGCAGCTCTTTAAGCTTTATGAAGCATGCACCCCTTGATAAGTATGTTTCTATGTTTAAGCATTTACATCTAATTATTTCTGTGATTTATTATTTATTATTCGTTTTCACTCTCATAAGCTTAATGGTCATTTTTATTATCATTCAGGTCGGCGTAAGTATTTTAAGTTACTATCCTAACTCATTGGTTCTTAATCTACATTGCAACTTTTTGTGTAATTCTTTCCTCTATGTTAAATTCAGTTCTATATTTTAGTGTGCTGTTATTGTCTTAGTTCTATTAATAGCTGAATTTTATGATTAAATCTTATTACGATATCTATTATTTATATATATATATATATGTATATATATATATATATATATATATATATATATATATATATATATATATATATATATATAGGAAAACCTTTTTCAAACATTTCTCAGGAAGAAAAATGAAATCACATGAACACAGCTCGGAGGATTGTTATTACCGCCCCTTTTTATACACCAGTCTTTTTTTATAGTCTTTTTTTTTTTTTTTTAATCTAAATTCATAACTGCCAAGTTTTTTAATTTATTCCGGAATGTTTATAGTCCAGCCCCTTTTTCACACCGTAATAATTTTAGAGTAATTTTGTTAATTCGTAATTATATATTAAAGAAAATTTTTCTACAAAGTTTACGGTGTCAAAAAGGGGCGGAGCTAAGAATATTCCGGAATAAATTAAAAAACTTGGCAGCTATGTTAATTCATCGTAAGTACGTTTGAAGAGAATTACTCTAAAAATTAAGTGGTATACAAAAAGGGGCGGTACTAAAATTCCTCCGGATTAGGTTGGCAGTTCTGCACAGTTTTGCCAAAAATCGCGACTTTTTAATTCAACAGTCACCAATAATTTTGAGATGTGATATTTAATGTACATAATCGACGATTAATCGTTTATTATGTAGGTCAAACATCGCTTCTCAAAATTATTGGTGAATATTAAATAAAAAAGTCGCGCAATCTGGCAACTCTGGTTTTGCATGAAGAAATGATCAGGGGTCGTACTCTCCGCCCTTTTTTCAGGACACTCTCATGATTGAGAAATTTTTTAATTTATTGCTAACATTATTTTTATAAAACAATCTCTATCCTGTATCAAGGCAAAATTCTATAAATATACCAGGAATATTTTTGCATTAAATTAGTGGTGGCAAAAAAGGCGGAAATTTCTTATCTCTGGAAGTGCCCTGAAAAAAAGGCGGAGAGTACGACCCCTGAGTAATGGAAGATTTAACACGTTGAGCACCATGTGAGCCATTCTAGACGATTACATGTATCTCTAAAAGTACTGAAGGAATCATCTTGAAACTTTAGGAGTGTGCAGAACATGTTATACTGCAAACATTTCAGTGAAAGTTTTACACCGAAAGTAAAAGCAGTACCAGTCAAAAATTAACACGTTGAGCACCCTGTCAGCCATCGGTGGCTGACAGTGTCAAATATGATATAAAGCCGCGCCAACCATCGGTGGTTGACAGTGTAAAATAGGATATAAATCTAAAATTATTACATTGTTTTAAGTAATTAGTGAAAATTTTTTGAAAATTTGCTTAGTTTTTATTTATTACAGGAGAAATCATTATGAAATTTTAATGGATTTTAAGAATTCGCAAACAGCAAGAATTAACAAAATCCAAAGAGAAGAATCCATAGAAAGAATCCATAGAAAGATTAACAAAATCCAAAACTGGAAGCATAGATTAAAACAACACTTCTTAAGGGGCGGTGACATATATATATATATATATATATATATATATATATTCATATATTCATATAATTAGAAATATTTAATCACAAAGCCCAAATATATATGCCTCGATCCATATGTTTATATTCAGCACCATTTTAACAAAATAATATAATTTTATTATTTTAACAACTATTAAATGTTGCTCGAGTATATATATATATTTTTTCTTTTTTTCTTTTTTCTTTTTTCTTTTTTTTTTTTTTTTTCATTAAATTAAATTTAGAAAAAATTTTAAATGTGTATAAACCTCCTCTATATTTATAACATATTAAATTATTTATTCTTATTATGTGCATGCATGCTTTTTTGTCCCATTCATTAGCTTGTATTTTTTTGCATTTTTTATTTAAAGGGTCTTAAATTTAAAATACATTGCAAATACTTTATTGACCACACTGTCCGAATTTAACTCCTTTTTTTTTTTTCTTCATTTTGTTTTGCTTTGCATGTTTTTATCGAACTGATAGAAAAGTTAGTTAACCGAAGCAGATGGGGCGGGAGAATTCTGAATGAAAAATCGATCCTCGTTAATCGATTAAAACCGTACTTTTCCTTTTGAACTAAGTGAGTGTACCCATGAATAATTTAAGTATTCGGTCCCAAACGTGGAACCCAGGCTGCATTCTTTGTGTGAATCTCACCAACTGGTGTCCACACGTAGATCGTTATTTTTCATGCCGAGGGAAAATTGGGATTTTTCGAAGCAAATTTTAAGGGAGTAAGATATTTAATAGCGAAGAAATAAGATTGAATTCGAAAATTCTTTTGAGTTCCATTTTCGATTATTTCCATTTATTGTAATTTATTACACACTTAGTTGGTCCTTGGTATTCAGATACCCTCCTTTCTCCTTCCCATTATAATCCAATGGAATTTTTGTTGCTTTCTAGTATCAGAATAATGTAACAGTAAAGTGTTTCGAATCCTGTTTTTTAAATTCAATTCTTTGAACATGTCACCTTTTATCTCAGAAAGTTTTTTTTTTTTTTTTCTTTCTTTCTTTTTTTTTTTTTAAATAAGTTAAATATTTCTTTTTGAGATTGTAAACTAGACCCTTTTAAGTCTGCTTAATGGAATAAAATATTTAAATTTAATAATAATAATAATAATAATAATAATAAATGCTCCCTAGAGTGGTATTCAAAAAACAGAATCTGGAAAAACTTTATTTTTCAACTAGATATCCTGATAATACAAAACAATAAAAATCCTTTTGGATTACTTGGGGAAGGATAAATGAGGATACTTCACTACATAGTTGCAGGGGTCGTACTCTCCGCCTTTTTTTCAGGACACTCTCAAAAATAAGAAATGGCTACCAATAATTTTGTTCAGAAATACATCTGGATATGTTTGTTGCATTGTGACATGATTATACAGGGTAGCGATTATTGCATAAAAATAGTGGTAGGAATAAAAACAAAAAAAAACTTTCCTTCCTGAGAGTGTCCTAAAAAAAGGGCGGAGAGTACGACCCCTGATAGTTGCCAACATTTTAGTTTATTCCGGAGTATTTTTAGCCCCGCCTTTAATTCATACCACTTATTTTTTATGAGTATTTTTTTCTTGATTTATTGTAGTTATATATTGCAGAAAAATATTCTATAAATAAAGTGTGCGATATATAGGCGGGGCTAAAAATGCTTCGGAATAAATTAAAATGTTTGCATATCTGTGACTACCAAGAATCCTTAAAAACGTGAGAATTGAAGGGATACACCGAAAAGAATATTTTGTTTGAAAACCAGATATATTTTGTTATTTTAACAATTACTTTTGTTCAATTAATCAAACCAATTTGCTTCCATTGACTAAACGGATAAGGTTGAAAGAAGTGTCACCGTTTAGCGGATAGTTTGATAAGCTAGATTTTTCTGAAAACAGCCTATGAGCAAATAATGTGCTGAATCATCAAAACTGTTAATGGGACCTGTTTAAATCAACAAAATAATTTTGTTGATTTCATCAAATATTGGTTGAATCAAGAAGACTGTTTGGTTAAACAAACAAAATAATTTTGTTTTGCTCTTGATAAAAAAATTTCTGGACCGTGTCGGACCGGAAATATTTTTTTCCATCCTCGTTAGTTAACAAAGAAGGTAAAAGAGGTTCCGTTAGTCATTTATTTTACATAATTTTATAAGCTGGTGTATCACATGCATTTTTTTTTTTTTTTTTTTTTTTTTTTTGTTAAAAAGTGTTTATAACTTCAACTTGATTGTCTGACTGTCTGTCTGTTCGCGCTCTAATTTCCGCAAATATTTTTTGTATGCCTCGAAGGTGGTATTTAAGATCACAATAGCAGGTTTGCTATATATAAAATCGTATGCATGTCGCAATTAGTTTGCGCACATGCACAAACAAAAGAAATGAAATACGTTACTGCTTATTAGGCTTTGTGTCCTGTAGTCTGTCGATTCTAGGGGATACTTTTAAGCACATTTCTTATCCATTTCAGGGCACTAAATGCAGGGGCCGTACTCTCCGCCCTTTTTTCAGGACAATCTAATGAAGAGGAAAATTTAAAATTAATTGATACCACTATTTTATAAAATAATCTCTACCCTGTATAATCATTGCCCATTACTATAAATATACCATAAGTATTTCTGCATGAAATTAGTGGTGGCAAAAAGACGAAAATATCTTATCTCTGAGAGTGTTCTGAAAAAAAGGCGGAGAGTACGACCCCTTTGAAATTAGAATAATTTTTCAGATGTGGAAAAACATTTTTTTCCCTTGAAAATGTTTCGATTAGTATTAATATTTTTTAACAGGATTACACAAAAGGAATCGTATACATTACGGGATATATTTGGTGTATGGAAATGGATAAAAGTGAACTTTTACTATTAATAACCATTTTAATATCTACCTACATTGTTTTATGAATACTAATATTTTCGGTCTGACTTTCTGTCCGTCCGAATTAATAAATTTCTGTTTATATCTAATTATCTTCTAAAAGATCAGTAGTTTTGTTGAGGGTTATTGTATTACTTGGTTATATAAAACCTATAAAAAGTAGATTTTTTTTTTTTTTTTTTGTGTGGCATATATATGCAGTATTGCTAGATTTTGCCACTTTTTTATTCAGTAGTCACCAATAACACTGCACTTGAAAAAAAAAAAAAAAAAAAAGGAAAAAATTCGCGATCTGATAACATTTTTGCTGATTTTTATGTAAAATGACTTCCTGAATCCGAATATGACTCCAATTTTGCCCAGTCACCCACCGTTTTCTAGATACGCCATCCCCTCCCTCATTTTCTTTCCCTGTTCGATAATTTTATGACCATGAATTTGATATGAAGAATGAAAAATAATTAATTTAACACCTGGAAACAAAAATGTATAAAGTTTAAAAAATAACATTAATAACATATTTAAAAAGTATAAGATATGTAATGCATAATTTCAGTGGCAAATCCCCCCCCCCTCCCCAACCCTCACATAAAAAAAAATTCCTTTGTCGCAAATGACCATGTCTTAGAATTTTCCAACTCAGCCCCTCAGAAGATATTTAGAGGTTAAAATAATCCTCTCCCCTTCTAAAAATCAAATTTATAACCATAAAATCACCGAAAAATGATGAAAATAGGGGGCCATTCCTAAAAAACGGTGGGTGATAGGGCATTTTACTTAAGAATATGCTGAAATGGTGTCAGAGGCAATTTTCATGCCGAGCAGTGTAATTTTGAGAAGTGGTATTTCATATATATAATGGGCGATTTATCTTCTAAATGATAAGGCAATCGTTACATTTAAAATTTAATGGTGTATAGTCAATAAAAATGTCGCAGAATCTAGCAACACTGTATAAAAGCTTTTTTTTTTTTTTTTTTTATCGGGCCAGGCCGAATTTTTAGATGTCATACCGGACCAGACCGGGCAGATCGAGCTGGGACTCAGCCTCAAAATTACAGCCTATTCAAACTTCTAACACAAACACCTCTCTTTATTTGCAAACGCATGCAGATTTTTAATTTAGTAATTATCAGAAGTTCAACTACCTAAAAAAAAAGAAGAAAAAAAAATGCATCATTTACTTTATTAATTTTTATTGTATAAGTGTTAATAGAAAATAATTTAAGTATAAGTGCGCACACAAAGTAATTTTTCTTCAGCTTGGTTTATTATTTATTTCATTTAATATGAAAATACTAGGGAAATAAATTTAGGGATGCAAAAACTATTACTATTATGATGGCATAATAAAAATATACCATCTTTATTTTACTAATAATTTTTTTTCTCTTCTTTTCAGGTGAGTACACATTTCAGAAATTTTCAAGTAAATATCTTCATTGTATCTTGAATTTTAAAATTTACAGGTCTGTAAGACGTTTTTGTAATAAGTAAAATATTACTGAATGATTTTTACAATCATATAATATATACTATTATTTATGTTAAGTACCATGTCAGTTTAACAAATAATCATTTTTTAATAAATATTAAGCCTTTTTTTATGTATCTTTTAAAAAATATAAACACATTTTATCTGCTTTTAATATTCTTTTAGCTGCGAAAATTATAGTATTTATAATTATTATTTTAAAATATTTTTCTATTATTATTATTTTTTAACTATTATTTTTATTTAAATGCTATTATTTTTGTTTTTAACTATTATTTTTATTTTTACGATTATTTCTTTTTTTCTTTTTTCTTTTTACTTAAAATTTATTATATTGGAAAAGTACAAGTCAAACAATTAACCCCTTACCTTCCGAAGAAAAATTACGAGATTCGCTTAGCAGTGTCACTTTTTTTCACACAGGCACGCGTAGTTATACGTTCACTGTTCCAGAATCATTCCTTTCCAATGGGCGCTTCCCACCTGACATCGGAGGTCATATGATAGAGGAAAAACAAATAGCAGACGCAGTCTTGTTTATGTAGAGCGATTGCTGAAATAACATATTTTCTATTCTTATTTTTGATCAATCGTATTTAATCTGTGTTATTTTTTTTTTATACATCATCATATTTAATCCATTTTATATTATTATTCATCATCTTTTGTTTGCTGTATACATTTACAGTCATCATTTAGTTTATATTTGCTATTGATATTCATGAAGAACATGTTAAATACTCTGATTTTTGCTACTTAAATCAGTGACAGTGCATTACGTACTGCGTAAATCCATTATGACCAGTAACTCAGTTAATTAACTTGTTGTAACACCTTTATGCAATTAAATTAAATGAAAACATTTTAAAATTTCAAATTATAATCCATAAACATTCGACAAGAACAAGCTATTATTTATGGCTGGATCATTTAATATAACAGTTACACAAAAACATACAAAAATCGATTCTTACAGGTGAAAATAAATAAACACATAAAGTGTTTTTTTTTTAAATTATTAAATTTACAAATACAATTATTCTACTGTTTACAAATGCACAATATTACTTTTATTTTATTTCATATTAAATATTAACACTTTTGTTCTTAAGAACAATATTTAATTGAATTCGATTATTCGTTTTCCTCTATCACGTGATTGAGCAGATGACGGTGGGAAGAGCCCATTTCTTCCACTCCCCATCTTCTCTGAAATAATAAATCCTTCGAAAACACTATCATGGTCGTATAATTGCATTTTAAAGCTGTGATAATAATTTCATTAGCGTCAGCGTAACACAAAGGATCGTACTTCCGCAAGACGTATATATACGCCCGGGGCAGTTAACGCATAAGCATAAAAAGACGGATATATGCGCCCGGACCAGCTAACGCCTAAGCATAACAAGACGGATATATCTGTACTGATAAGTATAAAGGATTTAAGTCCAAAAAGGCCGATTTTGAATTAAGTACATAGTCAGACTCACAAAAAAATTCTCTATCGATTGGTATAAAGGATTTAAATCCATGCCATTTAGTCTTTGAGAAAATCCATTGGTAAAAAAAGATTCAAGTCAGAAATTTAGCATTAATCTTTGGTATAAAATATGTAATTCAATTTTTCCATCAAATGAAGATTGATAATCACTGAATGGTATAAAGGGTATAAATCAACAAAATCCCTTTTTCCTAATTGATTCTTCTAAGTAGTTTTTAGTTAGTTTAACTTTATTTTTCGTCTCCTGAAAAATCAAGAATATGGACTTAATTCCTTTATACTTATCAGTACAGATATACGCCCGAGGCAGTTAACTCATAAGCATAACAAGACGTATATATACGCCCGGGGCAGTTAACGTATAAGCATAACAAGACGGATATGTACGCTCGGGGAATTTAAGGGTTAAATATTGTAAAAATTACAAGATTTATTTGGTCCTTCTGTCCCGATAATTACTAAAGCTTCTTCATACACTTTCAAGCACGAAAAAAAAAAAAAAAAAATTATTGTTGTAGGATTGACCCAATTTATAGTTTTTTATGTCATGTTTAGTACTTGTAATTTGAAGTTATAGCAAAGTAGATAAAATTATTTGAAGAAAAAAAAATCGACAAAAATCCCAGCTACATTTGTAAAATGTCAGAAATATGTTTATTTATTCCCACAACATACAAACAAATAAACATTTATTTAGGGGAAATTATTTGCATTTCCGTTTCGCTTATGAGGAGATTTACCTAATTCAAAATATTGCATAATTACTTTTTACTATATCCTCCTGACTGATTTCTCATAGTTTTTGAATCATAAATAATCGAGAATGCAGAAAGAAAATTGCCCGAATCGAAAGTTCTGAGATAGATAATATATCGATTGTTCTATCTACAGAGACTTCTTCCCAGTTTTAATGTACAAGACCTGAACATGGAGAAGCGTGTGTGCACATAATTCGCGCATATTTCATAAAATTCAGCGTGCGAAAATCTCCACATGCTGTCCATGGAAATCGTTAGCTTGGACTGTCTCTTTCGAATGTTAGATGGAAGGAAATATGCATAAAACTGGGAAAATTGAACTTCAGAATAGGGAATTTTTTAACTTACTTAAAAAAAAGGTTCCTTACAATTTGATAATAATATGCATTTTATATATATGTTAACACAAAAAAAGCATGTGTGTCTTTCATTTTTTTTCATTTTTTCTTCTTTTTTTTTTTTTAGCAACCTATGTATACGCTGTAAATGGATGAGAAAGTATGTACATTAAAACTCAAATAAACTACTACGTCAGAAACGCAAAAAAAAAAAAAAAAAAAAAAAAAAAAAAAGTCGGTAACAAAAGTGTCCGAACACTAGAAAAAATTCCTATGTAAAAAAAGTTCATTTCATACGGTTTTGTTAAATAAATCCTTATCGAATCATGTTCTTACACTGACTAAGTACAGGATTCGACAAGGATTTATTTACCAAAACTGTATAAAGTGTACTTTTTTTTTACATAAGAATGTTTGCTAGTGTTCGGACACTTTTGTTACCGACTGTACCGTCTTAAGTGCAATAATATTATAGTTTTAAAAAATTAAAGAACACGCTTTTATAGAAATGTGAACTAAAAAAGCACAAAATATCTATCTTAGTATTAAAATGCAGGGTAACAGAAAACCGTGTGAGTGACACACCGTAATATTTACATACATTTAAATCTTTAATTAAAATAACTTAGAATTAAGCAAAAACCATTTTTAAAAAATCTCCCCTGACTGGGATTGAACGCTGGACTTTTAGGTTCGTAGCGCGGAGCCTTACCTCAAAGCCACATCGTTCACGTAGGGAAAGTATTTTTTTACAATATAAATTTTTTATATGCTCCCAGAGCAGTTACAAACATACATACAAACATACAGGTGAAGCTAATAAAAGCGTGTTAAAAATAATTCTCTTGCACTGAATGAATTCTTTTTGCACTGAAGACGGTACGCTTAAGGCTACCGAAACAGCTTTATGCATCTCATTTTTTTTTTTTTTTTTCTTTTTTGGGTTTCTGACGTAGTAGTTTATTCGCCGGAATATTTTCATTGGAATATTTTAATATTCCAACGCCAAGTCTCCTGTTATTATAAAGTATGTATATTGTTGAAGCATATAATAAATATTTTCCTTTTCTAAAAGGATCATCCTAATATACTTTCATTTCATTCATATATATTACGTTTATTTTGATCATAACATATTATATTTATATACACTAAAAAGTAAAGAAAAATATATGAAAAGTTTAAAAATCAATAATTACTGAATTAAATATTATAAGGAAAAGAAATTGACATACATAATGCGGATGAAAATGCAGCAAAATATAAGATATGTAAACTGAATAAAAAAGTAAAAACTGAAAAAAAATTCAGGCAAAAAAACCTAAAAATGGAAGAATTCCAAAAAAAAAAAAAAAAAACAGACATGAAATTATATTTAATCTAAAAAACAGTGAAATCATCGTCAGGGTACTCCTCTCAATGCAGGGCAGAAAGAGTAGATTTTTCGAGAGTTACTGATCTTACAGACAAGAAGTAGCTTAGCCCCTCTCAATGCAAGGCAGAAAGAGCAGATTTTTCGAGAGTTACTGGTCTTACAGACAAGAAGTAGCTTAGTCCCTCTCAATGCAGGGCAGAAAGAGTAGATTTTTCGAGAGTTACTGATCTTACAGACAAGAAGTAGCTTAGCCCCTCTCAATGCAAGGCAGAAAGAGTAGATTTTTAGAGAGTTGCTGATCTTACAGACAAGATGTAGCTTAGCCCCTCTCAATGCAGGACAGAAAGAGTATATTTTTAGAGAGTTACTGATATTATAAACAATAAGTAGCTTAGCCCCTCTCAATGCAGGACAGAAAGAGTAGATTTTTCGGAGGTTACTGATCTTACAGATAAGAAGTAGCTTAGCCCCCTTACCATCTTATCACGAGAGAGAACTCAAACACTGCTGTTCAGAATACAAAAGTGGAAACTTATTTAGATTCAAAGGAAAAAGCTGTAAAATACATCATAATTTATATAAATATATAAACTTATAAAAAGATTAACCCCCCCCCCCCCCCCAAAAAAAAAAAAAAAAAAAAAAAAAAAAAATCTATTAAAGTAAATTAATAAATAGGTCATATAAAAACGTTAGTAGGTAGTTGTTGTTGTTGTAGTTTCATAAGTACTGAGATATATTACCTTTTCTCTTGGACCGCTTATATCTCTAGTAATCCATACCACGAGGGTTTACAAGTTCTTTTATTATTTTTATTACAATAACGTTTATACACACATTTTGATCTTCACCACAAACATCTATGCCTAGAACGGGATTCGAATCCGAGACCTGGGGTCTCAGAGGGCTGCTCCCTACTGAGTGTGCCACCAAACAGAATCGTTTGCAGGTAGAAACAACAAACATATAAAGATAAACACGTACAATCCTTAAAAGTTACTCATGGAAGTTAAAACGTAAGATGGATAATCATAAAATTTCACAGCAACAAATTTCGAAATCAAAAGAGGCAGTTGCACGTGTTTGCACCTGATGAAGAAAGGCTACGTCCTTTCGAAACCGGTTGTGCTGATTTAAAATTTATGGTGTGTGAAGAAGTTTTAATTTCTTGCAAATTTCGAAATGCCTCTTCAAAACTACAGCGATTATCGCAAATTCCTCTAATTCTAGCAATCTGTTTGTTACTGTGAAATTTATTCGGTTATTCACCTTACGTTTTAACTTCCATCCGTAACTGTTAAGATTTGTAGTTGTTTATCTTTTGGTGTTTGGTGTTTCTACCTGAAAACTTTTTTTTTTTTTTTTTTTTTTTCTGTGACGTACTTTATAAATTCCTTTTTTAGATAAGTTTTTTTTTTCGGTCTTTCTATAAGTTTATGTATTTATATAAATTATAATGTATTTTGCAAGTTTTTCCTTTGAATCTAATTAAGTTTTCATTTTATATTCTGAACTGCAGAGTTTGGGTTCTTTTCTTATGGTAAGATGTAGGGTGGATGTATAAATAAAATAATATATACAGCCAATTTTAAGGTCTATGGAGTAGTTTATGTGTAAGTTAATGTCAATTTATATTTATTGAAATTTATTTTTCCGACTGAGTGAAAATAATGCCTGGACCGGGAGTCGAACCCCAGATCTTTGACTGGGGTTGACAAAGGTTGTAAGAGTGAGTAATGTCCACCGGTTATCGGCCTGGATAGCTCAATTGGTAGAGCCTTGACCTTGTCAGTCAAAGATCTGGGGTTCGACTCCCGGTCCAGGCATTATTTTCACTCAGTCGGAAAAATAAATTTCAATAAATATATGATTTTCTTCCCAATCAGTTGATTGTGTGATTTCAATATTTTGTAATGTCAATTTAATGAATTAAAGATACGTTACTTAATTAATTAAAGGTAGCATTTCATTATTAATAAACTTACGTTCCCAGAAAAATCGCTCGGATTAATTCCTTTGAGGAAAGACCTGTATTAATTAGACATGTGCGTCGTTTTCTATTCCAAGCTACATATTTAAAAAGAATAATTACACTGCCTTCAGTTTTAGAGCCTCATAATTGCTTTATCTAACTAGTTCACAGCTTCTATATTACGAAAAATTTACAGTGAAGTTCATAAATGAGACAACAGAGAAAAGAGAAAAAAGAAGGATGAACAGGATGAAAAGGTTAGTTGTTGGGGGATACATAACAGATCAGTTCTAAAGACTGACAGCTTTTGGCAGCAGTAAATATATCATATTCCAAAAGAAATCGGGGAAAAATGCCTTCACCTCTTTCCCGGGAATATCCCATCTGTTCTACAAGTTCGGGAGAAAGAACTTGTAGAGTTTTGTGGCAACGGGGCGATGGTGAGAACCGTTGCCCGAAGACACAGATGGGCAGCCCCCCCTCTCTGACCACCCCGCACACACGCCCGCTTCTAGTTTCTGAAAATGAAAACATGGAAGACACGAAGAACTAGTATATCCTCGGGTAAAATAGAAAATTATTGGTCCACCGATTAAACTAAAATGTTATAATCATTTTCTTTTCTGTTAATTTTTTTTTTTTTAAAGTATGTTAGAACTGCTCATTCATTTAAAGAAAAATTTCTAAGTAATTTTAGAACCAATTAAAAAATAATCCTTTAAAATACAGTTGGTTTTATTCGAGTAATTTAAATGTATAATGGTATTTTAGAATTATGTAACATAAGAACGGAGAATAAAAACAATGTAAACTTGGTAATAAAAGTGAAATAATTAAACTTCTAATTAAAAACTTAGACGTTTCTGCTTTCTTCGCTTAAGTACATATAAATGCATGGCAAAAAAAATTTTCGGGTTCAATTTTTGCATAATTGTTCACATTCTAAAAGAAAGAAAAGCTTTTTTCCGTACATTGCATTTCATTATATGCATTTTATCTTTCTCTCTCTCTCTCTCTCTCTCTCTCTCTCTTTTTTTTTTTTTTTTTTTTTTTTTTTATAAGTGCAATTTTCTTTAAGGAAAAAAAAAATTATTTTTTATAAAATATTAATTTGTCGAAATAACTACTTTAGACCAGTAGATTCTAAGAGAAAGGAAAGCTTTTTCCGTACACTGCATTTCATTACATGCATTTTCTTTATTTCTTTTTCTCTTTTTTATACGTGCAATTTCCTTTAAAAATAAATAAATAAATAAACAAATAAATAAATAAATAAATAAATACATAAATAAAATTTAAAAAGTGACGTTTTTATTTTATTTTTATAAAATATTAGTATGTTGAAATAACTAGTTTAGACCAGGAGATAATTTTGCGACCCGAGATTTGAGAAGATGATAAATGCTTGGGGGTTGATTTCTTGTCCAAGCAAAAATTGGTTTGGGGTAAACTCAAACAAACAAAATGTTTATTTGTTTTTATAGTATTAATGTAACAACATTGGTAACTAAATATGCTGCTGTTGTTTGAATAACAATAACATCAACAACAATATAATAATAATAGTAATAATTACAGTTTTAATAATACAGGGTTCATACTCATCAGGGAAAACCTGGAAAACAGGGAATACTCAGGGAATTCGGAATTTGTTAAAAAAGGTCAGGGAAAATAAAAATTTTCATTAAAAGTCAGGGAAAATCAGTTATAAAATCTGGAAAAACAAATATTTTCTTTCTGTCAAGTTATATTTTTCTTGTTTAGCTTCATATCAAAATTCAATTGATTAAGTATTGTGAAAATACGCATGTAAACAATGATTTCTACCTGAATTTCTATCATGGTCGACAGTAATTTGACACTATACAGTGGAAGTAGCTGTGTATTTTGTCCTGTCTAGAGAAGTGTTTCTTGTAATATGTCGCTAATATTATCTTGAAAATTGTCTGGGAACTCACTGAATTTTTTTTCCATATATGAGTATGAACCCTGTAATATGAAAATTTAAGCACAAATGTAACATTCGAATTGCAATATCAGATGTCAAAATTACAGCGACAAGGAACACTGTCGTAATTTCTGAATCCTGTATTGTTTTTTTAATGCTGATCATACGATTATTGTTTTCACCTTTCTAACTCTGACACCTTTTCTCCTTTTTTGTTTATTCACTTGGATTTTCATGAAACATTCTCTTGTTTAAAAAACTCGAGAAACATTGTTAAGGATATTATAGCCAAGCATACTATTCACTACAGTTATACACCCACCCCACCCCACCTCCCCAAAAAAGCATTTTTTTTTTAAATAATAATAAAAAATAAAAAATAAATTATAAATGAATAAAATTAAATACTAGTTTGGAAACTTTCTGTATACTCATTATTAAAACATCAGAATTCGTTTTATGGTGTTATATTTTATTATTGAATCAAGTTTAATACACTGAAAAATTCACACACAGACACATTCCTTGGCGCTTTAAAATCCACTTGTTAAATAAATAAATGCTCATGAGATTGGAGGGGAGTAAAAGAGTAAGACAAAAATCATTTAATTTTATTTTTAAATTGAAAACAAAAAGTTTTAGATTACGTTAGAAAATATTATCGATATTTTATTTTTTAATTAAAAGGTAATTTTTAAAAAAGTTCTTTCCTAAACGTAATTTAGTTTAGTACCAAAA
Organism: Salticus scenicus; assembly: GCA_963930645.1. Classification (NCBI taxonomy): domain Eukaryota; kingdom Metazoa; phylum Arthropoda; class Arachnida; order Araneae; family Salticidae; genus Salticus; species Salticus scenicus. The sequence goes on from OZ005662.1 coordinate 92,242,536, forward strand.
TCCTATTTTTGACCCTCTTTGCATGTTTGTAAATTCTCAGATTCTGTAATTTTAAAACTGCAGAACTATCACTATCATTTATAACTTATTCGGCAAAATTCGTAGCTGTATACTCGCAAATGATAACGAAGCTTTTTCTTGTCTGAACGGTCTAAGACTCTGATCCCAGAAATATACATATGACTTAAATACTAGATATCAACAACTAAACTTTGTACTAAAATACGCAAGTTTCAATGAAGTTGAAAATTATCTTATTTAAATATATAATAAATTAAGTTTTTAGTTCCCCATCATACTATAGGTATGGGGAACTTAGGTAATCGTGAAAATTTTCGACCTCGGTTTTTTGACTTTTCTACACGTTTTCAGATGTGAGGAATCCGAAAATGACAAAATTTGTATGGTGCCTGTCTGTAGGGTGTCTGTTAGTCTGTTAGTCTGTTAGTGTGTAAGTCCGTTAGTTTGTTAGTCTGTGTACACGATATCTCAAGAACAAATTGTCGCAGAGAGGTCAGATCAGTTTTAAAATATTACTTTCGACACTGGCAAGAACCCTATTTATTTGCAACATTCGAATTTAAAAACTTCGTAAGTTATTAGAAATTTACGATTTTCTTAACATGGGACAATAGGACAAAAATTCACTTAAACGTGCATTAAATGGAAACGTTTTACTCTAAAAATGTCAGACCAGTTTTAAAATATCAGTTTTGATGCCGGAAGGAACATCAGTAACTATAAATATGCTACTTTGAAAATTTCGCAAGTTATTGGAAATTTACGAATTCCTTAACATGGCAGTATAGGGCAAAATTTCACATAAACGTCAATTTTTAGAGATATTGTCATCGTAAAGATGTCAGACTACTTTTGAAATATTATTTAGGACACTGGTATGAATATTAATGACTATGAATTTTTCAATATAAAAATTTCGTAAGTTATTAGAAATTTACGAATTTCTTAACATGGCAGCATAGAGCAAAATTTCACATAAACGTCAATCTTGAGGGATATTTTCATCGTAAAGATGTCAAACCACTTTCGAAATATTATTTAGGATACTGGCATGAATATCATAGACTATGATTTTTCCAATTTAAAAAAATTCGTAAGTTAATTGGAATTTACGATTTACTTAACATGCCAGAATAAGGTAAAATTGAGCATAAACTTCCATTTTGAGTCTCATAAATGCATTAGACAACTTCAAAATTACATTTATGATATTCGTTTGAACATGATTGAATACAAATATTCTAATAGGAAAATTTCGTAAATTATTCGTAATTTACGATTTTAACAACATAGCGAAATTGTAAATTTTTCATATAAATATGAATTTTGAGGATTATTGCATTGGAAATAGTAGCATGAAAACTAAACAACGGAATTGACCCTGATAAAATAAATTAATAGATTAGAATAAGATAAATATATCGAAGTGAACGGTGGATAGCCTATTAGGCGGGGTTTTCATTCTGTCACTGTATCAAGCTTTTGTCAAATTCATTTCTTTTAACATGATTATATCTCTCAAACTAGAAATTTATGAGAACATAAATATGATGGAGAACTGAGCAGAGTCCACCTATGCCAACTAGTTATTCTATTACTTTTAATCTATTATTTCGATCTGAAACAACTATTGGGAGTTTCTATAATACGTAAGATACAGAAGAAAAGATGGATAATTCGTGCCAGAAGAATACGTCCCTAGAAGACAAAGAATTTATTTTTAATACTTAAATGATGCTCGGAAAAAAAAATATAAGAACGATAAATTTACAAGGCCATATTATTTAAAATGAAAAATAACTTTAAAACAAGAGAGAAAAAACATGCGATTCGCATAGATAACAGTACGCTCTCGTCGCATCCTTTAACCTTTAATGTAAATATGTGGACTTACCGGATAGACAGACGGGCAGCAAGACAAGCAGATAGACTAATTGAATTTGTAATCAATCCTAAACATTTTTTACTTTCTTCTATATGTACATATAGAAAAAGTATTGGATTCGTGAAAATTTTCGAACGCCAGGTTTCGATGGATTTACACGTCTTGGAATGCCCTGAACATGATGTAACTGTTTTTAGAAACTGTCTGTCAGTCTGTCTGCCTGTGTGTCTGTGTGTGTGGGTATCATAAATTTTGTGGACGCTGTAACTCACGAACCACTGAGCGAGATTTAACTAAACTTGGTATTTAGTTGAACCCTGACATAAACTGCTGCTGATTAGATTTGTGGAACAATTACTCAACAGGTGGCGCTGTGATAGCATTGTTTCTAAATTTTTAACATAGCAGTATTGGACAAAATCTCGTACAAATGTACATAATGAGAGTTATATTAAACGTGTGATTGTAAAATTAATTATAATAGTAGTAGGTAACTCGGAAAAACATTTTGTGCATGTGGGAGCATCGCTTCTTTCTGGGGGGGGGGGGGGGGGGGGAGGGGATAAACCCCCGGGAGGAGTAAAATTTCAAAATGGGTGTCATTCAAAAGATCTCGTCAATACCTTTAAAATGAATGGTTGAGCTATAGGTCTGTTATAATTTAAAACAAAGTTATAGTTTTTTTTAATCTTTTATCGAAAAAAAATAACTTAGAAAAAAAATCGTATTTTTTTTTTTTTTTTTTTTTTTTTTTTTTATTGGCGAATAATTGGCTTTCTTTCGGCATTTAGTGATATAATTCTGCCAGATAAAATTCGTCTGCATTTTTAAGGGAAAATAATTTAATAATTTAATAAATAATTTGTATTCAATCAATTTTGTGTAGAATTATATAGAAGAAAGTCATGCAATGGCCCCATAATACTAGTTTTGAAAGTATATAAAAATGAAAACGAAGTTCCAGCAATTTATTTTTACTATCATAACCATTAGTATATTTATGATAGTATTTTTTAATATTTTTGTGTGGTCTTATAAACCTTAATGTTAATTATACTATATTATATAACAATAATTTTTTGAGTCTATGAATAATAAATGTCGATTTCATTATGATTTACACAAAATAAAAATATTTCTTATAAAATAATAAGGAAAATTTTAATGAAGGAAATGGCACACTTTCTCTCTCGGAAATGAAATAAATCTCATGATTTGATCATCGAAACATATCATTGTAATTCTCTAATGAAAAAAAAAAAATTTTTTTTAAATCCTTTACTAGACACTTTCAAACATATACTTTTGTACTGCTCTGTATATCGACTTTACAGATATTTTTTTCCCTTTTTATCGAAAGAGGGAAAAAATATTGTAAAATTCATTTCTCTTTCTCGGTCACATCAACACATTTTCCCCCAGCAAATCATAAGATCAAAATGAACAGAAAGCATTAACGCCCCAACTCTTGTTGTTGCCACCGGTGTTTTAATTAAGTTGCCGTTTAAAAAGAAATAGTGCGCCCTTTTACCAGCTGACGTTTCGCCTTGAGCAACCGTTGTTGGCATTCTTTTTAACCTCTGAGAAATGTTGCAGATCAGTTTACTGTGAAGAAATTGAATAAAATGTCGCTTGTATTAAATTACCAAAATCGTGTGATCTGAGAAGACAATTTAGGGAGGATAGTACCTTACGAGTCCAAAAAAAATATTGATTGTAATATACACGTGGGGATTTATCATAAATCAATAGGTTTTGCTTATTTTAGAGCGATCTTTTTTTCAATTTCTGTAACAAGTAGTATATATATTTAAAATAATTGTTTAATTTTCCTCTTTAATTATTCTATTTTTTAACCTTTTTGTACCACATTACTATGCACTGAGAAAAAAATATATATACCGCCTTCCTCTAGAATGAATAAGTGGCCATTTTCTAAATCCCTTAACTAGAAATATAGATTTCGGAGCTATGCGCATAAGGCACGCCAATAAACTGAATAGACAAAATGATCGAGAATTTCTAGTCTACACATTTCTAGATAGTGAAACAATATTCTGAATAATCTAAGCATTCTGAATCATTGTATTGCGAGAAATTCTCGCTTAATTTTCTAGAATTGGATAATAAACCAAGATTATAGTTGCTGAAACCCGCCTCTTGTAGTCTCATTTATTTTCAGAGATTTTTAAATAACTTTACCCTGGAGAATATAGGCAAACGCTCTAGAATTCTAATAGGGGCTTCTAGAACTCGCTTTCCAAGGAGACTAAAATTTATAAGGATGACATGGAACTATATTTTTTAGAGCCACAACTTAGATTCTAGATGTCAGTTACAGAATTTTTTCTCAGTGTCAACAGACAAAAATTTTATTTGAAACTTATATTTTTAGTATGCTAATCACTAGTATATTTAGTATCACCTCATCATAGTAATTATTGAATAATTTGTGAGGTGTACTACTGGTGCATAGAGAGCGAAAATATTTATTTTCTATGTTACTTTTATTTTTTCTTAGATTGATGGGAGATTCTTGAAGGAATTAATCATAACACACGTGAAGATCTTGAAAAATGCCAAACAAAAATAGCAAGAACACTCGATAAAATTGTTTATGGAACAAAAACGACAACATGTATCGTCTAGTGCCATGTACTGAGATTAAAATGAGATATATACGTTCTATTTTTATAAATATCTTTAACATTTCTGCCATAAATTCGATTTCACAAGCTTTTAAAATTATTAGTACTTCAAAGTACCGTCGGTACATAAGGATTTAAAAATTCACAAGAAATCGCTAAAATTAGACAAAACAACCAGAAATTTTTAGGTCTGAAAGAGTGCTGAAAAATTTAAAACTTTCAGCTCCAAATATTTATTTGTTATTCACATAAAAGCAATAAAGCTTATATTTACTCATAAAGATACCTAAAAAGTATTAAAATAATCTTTTTAAAACACGCGGTTTATTTGACAAATTTGAGACTTATAATCAGAATGAATTTTGTTTCAAATGCTTCCATCTTATAAGAAAACATAAGGCTGTTTTTAGACCAGAACCAGGTCCTGACTAACGCCAGGGCATGCGGGGCAGTTGCCCTGGGCCCCCCTTCTGGAAGGGGCCCCCCAACAAGCATAAGCAGATATTCTGTAACCTAAAGACCTGTTATGCCACTGCAAGGGGGCTCCACAGAATATGCTTGCCCCGGGGATGCCCCCGGCTTGCCCCCCCCCGTAGTCTAAATCGGGCCCTGACCAGAACAGTAACATTTGAGCATGCGCAAAAGTCATTGAGCTATTCCCTAACAATTAAATTCTTGTTATTAGAATTATGGGCATTACGAACCAACTACTCCACTTTGGTTGAGGAATAGTTTGCGTGAGTTTAAACATCGAAGTAGAGCTATACAATGGACAATTGGTGGCGAACTCCATTTAAGGAAATAATATAAACAAAATGTTAGTTTTTTTTTTTTTTTTTTTTAATTTTAATTTTAAGGTTTTTCATCTAAGGTATTTAGCAATGAATATTTGGTAATTACGTCATGATTTAGGTCGCCTTTTGTAGATTCTAACAATAAATTTTTGACCAGTATTATATAAGCGGTCGTAAAAAAAAAAAAAGTATGATTTCATCCCTCCCCCCCCCCCTTCTTTTCAAGAAATTAAAAAGAAATCTTTTTAATCCACTCAACGAGTGTAATTTTCGTCAGAAACGTTGTGCAAAATGTGTAGAGACGTTTCAAATTTCTAATTCTATTAACTTTTCAGTGAACGAAAAGTAAAGAATTGGTAACGTGTGATATGACAACTCGAGAAAGGTATAGTCAGAAAAGTAAAGGTTTGAGCTAAATAACCGTTTTTTTTTTTTTTTTTTTTTTTGAGTAACAGGAAATAATATTTTCAACGATTTATGCATTAAATATTTTAGATATTTACCGCTTTGAAAACAGCTATCAAAGAAAACTATCGACATGTTATTATTATAAAACATATTATAAAATTTTAATTTAAGGATTACGATGTCATTTTTAAATTCATGGAGACGTTTGGACTTCAAAATATATAAATATCATGGTGTAAAAGATGAAACCATTTGTTTTAAAAATACTCTTTAACCCTTTCATTCCCAATTTTTTCCATCCATAAAACAATAAATCTTATATTTAGTCATAAACTTATTTCAAAGGTAATATATATAAAAAAATTTTTTCATAGGAGGAATAGCAGAGAACGAATTAGTATAGCTAACAAAGCAACTGATAGGTGTTTATTTATATTTAATATAACCACTGATGCCATTTAAAATCATAACTTTTCAATAAATAAAATTATCAAATTTTTGGAAGAAATACATATTGCAATTAATTAAAATACAAATTATAAACATTAAAAAATAAAATAAAAAATATTTCAAACAGTTCATTTACTTAAATTGCCCAAAACAGGAAACTGATTTCGGTATTATTATCAGAATAGAGTAAAATATACTTTCATTTATCAACAAGGATAGTGAAATCATCCAAAATGTAATTTTTTCGGTGGGAAAATGTATATAGATTTTAATATTGCTCATTTTGAATCAGCGGGAGTGTTAGATTGTGAGAAAGAAAGTCTAAAATGTTATGATTCCAATTGGCATCACGGGGAATGAAAGGGTTAAGTAAACCAAAGTTTAGTAATTTGTTCTGACAAGGAGAACTAGATTTAAAAATACCCATGTAAAATGTCTTGCGCTGAGACGTGCACAGACCAACAAGTAGTTTAATAAAAGTGCTATTAGAAATCAAAATTACTACCTCTCTCCATTTATAGCCCCACCAGTGGCCGAACGGTTCTGCGCTCAAAGCTGGTAGACTGGAAGTGGCGAGTTCGATCCCAGGTCGCGCTTCTGGACCTAGCAGTTCTGAGTTTACCGTATTTTTTTCCGAAACTCACCTAAATATAAACTAGGGCCCCTTAAAAGACCCCAACGGAGGGCAATCCACCTATAGACCTAGGACTCTAGTGAAGTCAATAGGTCTTAAACCCTACAACTCCTCTCTATTTATATTTTCAAAACCTATACAAGAATATCTGAAATTACATTTTACTTAAAAGAGAGAGATAGAAATATATTTAAATAGTACAAGAATGTAAAATTTAATTCAAAATCTTTCTCTTTACTTATTGCTGTGGCCCGTATCGAATAAACAAAGAACATATATATATATATTTTTCCCCTTCCATGCTGAAAATTTATGAATCTGAGATAGATGATATTTCTAAATATTTATTCTTTCGTTTTTCTTTTCTACCATTAAGTGTTCGTGTTTCATTTGTTTTGGAAGTTTGGCATAAAGTTGAATATTTTTTCCAGAATATCCAGAAGTACAAAAATGTAAACGATATTTCTTTTTTCTAATGTTTTGTTGTTCATAATCGGATGCTTTTTTATTTAAAATGATTTACTGTTTGATTCATATTTTGCTTATATTTACTAACAGTAAATTGTATTTCTGAAATTACAATATTCAGGGGGGGGGGGATAGTTTTCCAGTCATATGTTGAGAAATAAAATATCCGCTATCTATGATAATGTTTTACTGTTTTGAGTTTTGTATAGTTTTCAATACATTATATTATTCCTGTTTATTATAATATTCCTGTGAGTTAAAAAAAAAAAAAAAAAAAAAAAAAAACCTATGAATGCATCACATTTTATACTGTAAGGTAATGTCACACAGATTGAAACTTTCTTTTTATTAACAAGCTATGCAACAGATTAAAGGAAAATTGGTAATTTTATATTGAATGCGTGATATTTTTAGTTCTCCCATCATATTTAAAATAATGAGGAACTTTTTATGCAATTAAGACGGATTTTTACTCGCATTTCAGATAAATATTTCATTTAAAAATTTATTTTAGTCTCCGTAATACGTCGGTTTATCCCAGTTCCTTGAAAGACGTTTAAACAAGGCTTTTCTGTATAGTTATTGTCTTGTATGGAAAAAATGTGGTTCAGGGAAGGAGTTATTTAAAGATATCAAATATATAAACATCTATTTTTTTTTTTTTTTTTTTTTTTTTTTTAGGACTGAGGGCCTATTAGTCTCAATCTGAGATTTTTGCATTGTCGATTTCGATAGTTGGACATTTGTCGAAATCTAAAATTTATCGAAAATATAATTGAATAATTTGAAAGCGATGTTATAATTTGAAAAAAGAAAAAAAAAAAAAACTAATAGTCCTCCGTCCTAAACTAAATTCTGCTTTTGCCAGAATTTCATCAAAATCTTTTTTTTTTTTTTTTTTTTATTATTATTGAAAGAAAAGAAATGAAAATTAATAATAATCAGTATCGTTACAAGCGATATCGAAAAAGTTTTTTTTTTTTTTTTTTTTTTTTTTTTTAATTAGTAGATAAAGGACACTATGTCCATTTGTTTGTGAAAATAGATAGTACCATGTGTTTGATGTTTATTTTTGTTTTAATACATTAGTAAATTTGTCATTAATGTTCATTATGTCATCAGTACATTAGTATATTATGTCTTTGCCTCTGTGGTACAGATATGATTCTTACATTTAGACGGACTACAATTCTATGCTCCGTATAATTTTATTTTCTGCTTAAACTTTTTCTACATTGTTTATTTCTTGCTTTTACCTATTTATTTATTATAAGATGCGTGTGACATTTTGGTCACGCCGATATTTTATATACGACTATCGTTCAATCTGACTGGGTCATAAAAATATATACGTTTGAAGTAACCGTTGCCACCGAAAGAAAAAAAAAGTTTTAAGTTTTTTCTCTCTCTCTCTTTCAGGCTTGAGAAAAGCATTTCTAATTCAGCCTCTGTTTCTTAGCACATATCTAACATTTAGAACATCTGACGCCGGTTTTAGAAATTGCGCGCCAAATGGCGCGATCCAAAACAGTCCATAAATCATAACAGACGAATTTCTACATCATGTCCCTCTGTTGTGACTGGGAAAATATATTTCTAAACAAATGAGAAAAGTTTGAACAGAATATTGATTATTTAATGCTCGTAGAGAGTTCTTGTTTATCTGCCTTTTCGATCGCTAATGCATGATTCAAGAAATGTTAAGGGGAATTTTAGAAATCACTCAAACACATAACATTCATGTAAAAGAATACGTTGCATTTATTTGTTATAGTTTTAGATAGAAGATATCCTGCTCGTACACATCTATAAAACTGAAGCTAAAAAACGAACAATTAAACAAAATTTATTTTATTCACCAAAAGGCTCTTGTTTTTCAGCCGTTTCGATCACTCATGCATGATTCGAGAAATGTTAAGATGAATTTTAGATATCGTTCAAACGCATATATTCCTGTAAGCAAATACATTGCATTTTATTGTTAAAATTTTGGGTATAACATATCCTGGGTATAAGATTTGGGTATAAGATTTTATCATATCTATAAAATGAAAGCCCGAAATGAATAATAATTAAAAAAATTATATGTAATGAACGTACAGGTTCTTGTTTATTATTGTTATTATTACTATTGTTACAATTATTATTATTTTTTTATCGTTAATGCATGATTCACGAAACGTTAAGGGGAATTTTAGAAATCACTCAAACACATAACATTCATGTAAAAGAATACATTGCATTTATTTGTTAAAGTTTTGGATATAAGATATCCTGCTCGTACACGTCTATAAAATTGAAGCAAAAAAATGAACAATTAAACAAAATTTATTTTATTCTCCAAAAGGCTCTTGTTTTTCAGCCGTTTCGATCACTAATGCATGATTGAAGAAATGTTAAGATGAATTTTAGATATCGTTCAATATTCATGTAAAAGAATACATTGCATTTAATAGTTAAAATTTTGGATATAAGATATCCTGCTCGCACACATCTATAAAATGAAAGTTCGAAACTAACAATTATTAAAAAATTATATGTAATGAACGTACAGGTTCTTGTTTATTATTATTATTATTATTTTCGATCGTTAATGCATGATTCAAGAAAAATTAAGGTGAATTTTAGAAATCGCTCAAACACATAACATTTATGTAAAAGAATACATTGCATTTAATTGTTAAAATTTTGGATATAAGATATCCTGCTTGTACACAGCTATAAAATGAAAGTTCGAAACGAACAATGATTAAAATATTATATGTAATGAACGTACAGGTTCTTGTTTATTATTATTATTATTACTATTGTTATAATTATTATTTTTTTCGATCGTTAATGCATGGTTCACGAAAAATTAAGGTGAATTTTAGAAATCGCTCAAACACTTAACATTTATGTAAAATAATACATTGCATTTATTTGTTAAAATTTTGGATATAAGATATCCTACTCACACTCATCTATAAAATGAAAGTTCGATTTGAATAATTAAAAAAATTATAACGTTTAATACTCGTAGAAGTTCACACAGTCTTGTTTATTTGCCTTTTCAGCCGCTGATGTATGTGATTCAAAAATGTTTAAAGTGAATTTTAAAACACACAAACAGATACATTTTCATGTAAAAGAGTGCATTCTATTTATGTATTAATTTTTTTATATGTAAAATATCCTATTTGTATATGTCAGAAAAATAAAAAATAAAATAAATAAGAGTACAAATTGAACAATTAAAAAAATATATGTAATGGTCGTACAAGATCATGCATTCCTGTTTATTAACATTTTCATTCGCCGATGCATTTAATAAAAAAAGTGTTAAGCTGAATTTAGGAATCCCATAAACACACGCATTTTGATGTAAAAGAATACATTTCATTTATATGTTAAAGTGTTTTATTTCTTCTTATTATATATATCTATGAAATAAAAGTTCGAAGTGAGAAAAATTAAATAAATTATATTTTATGCTCATAGAGGGTTGCACACTTTTGTTAATTTGCCTTTTCATTCGCTGATGCATGTGATTCAAAAAATGCTAAGATGAATTTTAGAAGTGCAAAAACATACATTTTTATGTAAAAGAATACTTTCATTTATTCTGTAAAGATTTGTGCACTAGATTTGTGCCTGTGGCTGGCGAAAAGCGTTCCAATCATTGACCGTAAAAAAAAAAAAAAAAAGTTATACCTGTCATCATTTTTTCCCCCTCAAAAAAGGGAAATGACCTTTAATAAACGGTCAACACTGTAAATTTTGCAGCTATATGTTTAAATACGGGTAATGGACTTTTTTCTAGACGAAGTTAGCTGGACGTATTATTTGACGGTCAACTTTCTGAACTTTACAAAAATTTGTAGAGTGTACATCTTTTTGATTTGTAAAATACCGTGTTTGTCCTCACAACAAATAAATGATTGAAATTTTTTAACTTTAGTGGTAATTTGAGCCCACTATCACTGTAAGGGATTAGCTTATTTAATAATAATAATAATAAAGATAGTAATAGCAGGGATGGAACACGGGCGCAGAATTCATACCGGAATCCGTTTAAGAAATTTTTCTACCTATAATATCGTTGATTTAAGAAGTAGAAAATTTTCTTACATTGATAGTGGTATGAATTCTGCGCCCGTGTTCCATCCCTGTAATAGTAATAATAAGCATACGCACACACACACATACACAAAAATATATAGTTTTTTTTTTTTTTTTAATAATAATAATAATAAAGAGAGAGAGAATAATTGACAAAACTCTCTTTTTTTAATTATTTAATTTATACCTTATGCAACATTCTTCTTTTTTCTTTATTTTATTTTCTTTTTTTAAAAAGAAATTTAGACCTTTTTGTCCAATCTAATTATTATTACAACCTCATTAAAAAAAAAAAAAAAAAACTGTAAAAGCACAAAAATATACACGCTATACTGAGTCTACGATATTAATGTTTTAATTTCATTTTAAATCCACAAATAGCTAAAAAATAAAACACAAAATAAAACAACATAATAATAATTAATAATTTATTTCCCTATTTGTTAATTTATTTAAAAGATATTTACTGCAGGGAAGTATTTAGAAACTCAAACCATTGTCGCACTAAAGATTTTTCTTCTAACAATGTCTTTGTCTAACATCTGGTAAAATGAAGAAAAGAATTAAGGAAAGGGTAGAAAAATCCCCTTCGTCATACCCGTGTCGCAGGTGGAGTTGATGTTCCCGCGTGGATTTTATGGCACAGACTTCATTTCGATTGTTCTTTCTTTCCAATTGCAGGAAGAAAAAAAGAAGAATATCCCACCATAATTCCTTTGGAACGTAATTTTCTGAAAACCTTAAGTAAAGCCTTTTAGATCCTGAAATGAGTTTGTCTAAAATTGTTTCACTCACTTAATACAGGCTGGAAATGCTTCATTTTACAGTAAGGAAATTCAATGACGTATTGTATTGTTGATTCGTCGTTTACAGTTAATGCGAATGTCAAAAAAGAATTTTATGATGATTACAAAATACAGGTTTTTAATTTAAGTAAAACAATAAAACAATTTTTTTTTTTTTTTTTTTTTTTTACTTCCATTACTCTATTACCGTAGATAATGGCATACTTGCCAACCATCTCATTATGAACCATACGATTTTTAGTATCCGCCTTTTTTTTCACACCAGTAAATTTTTAGAGTAATTTCAGTCTTATTTGTAACAACATTTGGATAGAATAACTCTAAAAATATAGTGGTGTGAGAAAAGGGGCGTTTTTTCAGGGGGCGTTAACAATTGTACGGTTATTAATGAGATGGTTGGCAAGTATGAAATGGGTTGATTGGTTGGGTTTTACGTCGCACTAGTGCTAGGCAATGGGCAATTGGTGACAGCCTGCGACTCACCCCGAGAGGTTGTCCGGAGACATTCCATCAAATTTTGATTCTTTTCGGAGAGGACCGTAGGTAATGGGAGTATTGCATTCGGTCCAAAAATTCGATATCGAGTTTTCAACTGAATTACATGTTTTGAGGTCTCTTGAGTCCAAAAAAGTGGTTTTGGACAATTAGTGAGCATGTGTGCGTGCGTTTGTGTGAGTGGTGAATCTTCTGACTATCTTAGCTTCGAAATTAATAAAGATAGAACAACGAAACTTCAGAATTGAGTTGAGTCTGGTATACAGATGATTTTTTAAACTTTTGTCGAAAATTAGAAAACCCGAAGTGGGATATATGAAACCGGAAGTCCGTATCTCAAAAACGACTCTAATGATTTTCTTTAAAGTTGCTATATGAACACCCTTTAAGATGTCTTTCGTATGTAATCGTCGGTTAGTTCATGGAAATTTATAAGTGTCCTGTATAAGTAGGCTAATTTGAGGCCTCGAAAGTGCGTTCCTTTAAAAACGACTGTATGGATTTTTTTTGATTTTTTTTCAAAGTTGCCATATTAATTCTCTTTTAGATATCCTTTCGTATGTAATTGTTGTTTTCCGGTGAATAATTGAGTTTGTCATGTTTTGGTGAATGCCGGTATCTCAAAAATGGCTCTAACGATTCTCTTGAAAATTGCTACATAAGTCTTTTTTAGATATCCTTTCACATCTATTACGTGATTATTACAGGAAAATTGACAGTCATCCTGGTTAGGTACGTCAGTTTTAGATCTAGGTGAAAAAAAAAAACAGCTGTATTTAAAAAAAAAAAACTCTACCGATTTTTTTTTTTTTTTTTTAACTTGTTATGTAAAACTCTGTTTATATGTTTTTACACATGTATCAGTTTTTACACATAACATAGGTGCCAAGTCTCCGTTATTTTTAACGGAGACTTCACACTGAAAAGTTTTCATAAATGTTTTCAGTTTATTTAATTTTATGTAATTGTCGAAAATATGTAGACTCCTTTTTCAAAATACTTGTGTATAAATCTGATTTAAAAATTAGTAATGTTGGCAGCTATGTCACAGTAAAATTGTTAGGTGTCCAATTTGTTAGGGGAATTTTAAATCTTCTGACCACATTAAATCCCAAAAGTGCATAGAATGCACGTAATAGTGGAAAAAGGAGGTCGTGGTGGCTGTTAGACATCTTTTTTTTTTTAATGTTTAGTAAAATAAAGTAAATTAAAAATGAGTAAAGTGAAATGAAATGAAGATTTATTTTTTAAATCTTGAAATGTGTTTTTCTAAAAGTGTTTCACTCACTTAATACATGCTGAGTACTCTGCATTTTATTAAAAAAATTCGAGGGCATATTATAGGGCTGATTCGTGTATTTCGATTGCTAAGAATACCTACAAAGAAGATTTCACTTTATATCAGAGATTCGATGACGGACTGTATTGAAGATACATATAAAATATTTATGGATACAAATATTTAGACAAGAGGGATTTTTTCTTTTCCTTTCTTTTATTCTTTTTTTTTTTTTTTTTTTAATATCATAATCTTTAAATCAGATTCCCATGCAGTACTTATAACTGTATTTAATTATTTTTTATAACTGTATTTAATTTTTCTCAGTGTATTTTGCTTCACAGGATTTTTCTCTAATTTGCTTGCTTACTAATCTAATAACTTTTTATACATGTAAAGAAATATGCTTATAAAAATATGTGATGAGATTACATCTCATAACCATACAAATTCTATTTAGCCATTTCTTTCTTTTCCTTCTGTCAGAAATTTCTAGTCGTAAGACTGCAAAAATGATTGATGACTGTAGGGTAAGCAGTCAAGATTGATAAGGAAGATGAAAATGCCTGGTTGTTTCTTTTCACCTCAGACAAGACCCACATGTTTTTGTTAATTAATGGTATCGTTTAATGCATCATTGTGTGTTACACGTTTATAGAAGTCATATCTCTATAACGCGTACACAACATATCAGGTCATGGCAGTAAAATGATTTAAAAAAATGATACTGTATAAGGTATTTCTACGGTCATGGTACAAACTTAAATAGGAGATAGGAGGATAGAAAAATGCTCCTATGGAATTCCCATCAAAAGGATAGAAAATTGCATAGGAGCCTTTCAGTTCTTTAAAATCTGGATGGTTTTGATATATTTTAACAATAAAATTCAGATATGGGCGTGGCTCTCGAATGTTGCCCAATTAAAAAAAAAAAAAAAAAAAAAAAAAAAAAAAAAATCATGTTAATGTTTGTATAAAGGAATATACGCATACCTGCCAACCATCTCATTAGTAAACGGAAATTTTTTAGAACTCATCTTTTTTTCTTCTCACCAGTCTTTTATTAGAGTATTTTTATACTTATTTAATCATAACTAAGTTTGAAGATAATAACTCTAAAAATCAAGTGGTGTGGGAAAAAGGGCGTGTATTAAACAAAATCTTCCAATTCATAATTAGAATGTTGGCAGGTGTGTATACGTAGTAATGATTCTGTTTTTAAACCATGTGTTTATTGTACTAATTGTGTTAATGTGAATATTGTGTATGATTTTGCGAAATAAAGAAACATATAAGATTTTAAAATTTATGCAGTAGGCGGAGTTACAAGTAACCAAGTAACTCGAATATACACGAGCAGTCGATAACGCTCATAAATAGAGATTAGCGCTAAAAAACATCAGAAAACACCCGGTCATTAAATAATGAATATGACGTACACTGTAATGGATGGCAATAAAAATCTCAGTCCTTTTAAACTGCCCTGTCTTTCCTTAAAAAATTTACCTTTTTGTTATTTTATAAATAGAGACACAAACTTTAAGTGGCAAAGCTGCCAAGTTTTTTAATTCATTCCGGATTGTTGTCAATCCCGCCCCTTTCTCACACCGTAATATTTTTAGAGCAATTGTCTACATATTTAATCGTAATTGAATAAATTTTTCTACAAAGTTTACGGTGTGAAAAAAGGGCGGAGCTAACAACATTCCGGAATAAATTAGAAAACTTGGCATCTATGAAGTGGAGATACGTACATGCTATCTAAAGGAATGACAAATATATCAATTAGAAAAATCATTTTCTTTTTATGTGTTCAAGGTGATTCTACGGTCATTGGACACTTTGAGAGATGATACAACTTACTAATTTTTTTTTGTATAAATATGTATTGCCGAAAGTGACGCGTTGTTGCATAAACACAAAAAAGAAAATTTAAAAAGATAAAATTTTTTTATTATTATTATTTACTTACAATATCACCACAAAGTGCTTTTTGCACAAATATTTACAGCAAATATTAAAAAATGTGACCCAGAGTAAGAATACAAGCTTAGTAGCGTCACAGGCGTGACTATTAACAGTTCCGTAAAATCCAAGTTTTTCGCGCACGCTTGCAGCCCCAAGGAATGTTTGAGCAACGATGTATACAACTGAGTCAACTGGAGTCTTTTACATAAAATCTTTCAGATCCCCCATAAAAAATAATCGACGCTCGTTAAATCTGGGGAGAGCAGTGGCCATCAGGCTGGTCCACTACGCCCAGTTCTTCTCTTGCAAAACTGGCATTGAGGTAATTTGCAGACCACAGATTACAGATTATTATACAGATAGTACATTCCAGTATATTCAATAGTAACCAAAAAGCGACTTCAGTGACTCTGTGGGCAACGGCTGTAAGTTTCTCGAGCTCTCTAGCTAACGGAATCGCTGATCTTATTTTTACTGTATCTATGTTTTCTATTTTCAACTTTGTTATTGTTTACAAACTCAGTTGTCAAATGAAATTTAGTTTAAAAGGCAAATACTGAATACAGTGCATTGCATGAATATAAACGCACCTTAGCTTTAAGAATTAGAATGGTATAGAAGTGTAATAAAAAAATATGAATGGATGACACTTGATGCAAACTGTATGTGTATGATTCAAGAAATGAAAATACGAGTCAAAACAATAAAAGACCAATATTCTTTTTTAGAAAACAATTTCATTGAATTTATGACAAAAGTACATGTTGCATGAATTTAAACGCACATGTAAAAAATAGATAACTGAGTAACAAATACTGCATCTAATACTTTGTAAAGCTACCATGGGCTTCTAGAACAGGTCTAAATGCCTTGGCATTGACTGATATAGTGGCATGAGGTAATCCAAGCTGATTGTCTTCCAAGCTAATTAAATGGCCGATTTTAGTTAATTTTTCGTGTTAAACTGCCTTCCGTTTACGTAAACACGGCGAACCAGAATACCCCATACGTTCTCTATTATGTTTAAATCGGGGCTTTTTAAGGGCCAATCCAGAACTTTAATTTTATTGTCACGGAATCATTTTTTCACGATATGTGCTGTATGTACAGATACACAGTTTTGCTGAAAAATATAATTTCTTCCAACTTTCTTGACTGCTGGACGGCGGAGGATCCTTGTGAGTATCTGGACATAATCTACAGAGTTCATAGTGTTCTCCACGAACTCTAATTTGAAAGTCCCTTTAAAACCTATGGCTGCCCACACCCTGACAGACCCACCTCCAGATTGACGTTTTGAACAGTACATTTCTTCGGTTCTCAAATCGTGCCAGTAGCTATGAAATCTGTCCGCGCCATCAAGATTAAACTTTTTTTCATCTTAGAAGATGACTTTTTCCCAATTTAGTCGATCTAGAATCCATTTTCTTCCCCATTCCAACCGCATATCTTTGTGCTTCTGAGTGAGGGGTGCTTTCGCCTTCATTTTCTTAAATTTAATCAATGTTGCAACTTTGATTGTTCTCCATATGGTTGTCCGATGAACACCCAGCTTGTATCGAGCCTTTATCTTCACACAGGAAATATTCTTATTCTTTGCAGCGTTGTATATTCGATGTTTGGCGTAACTGGTGAGCTTTCCTGTTCGCTTCTTATACGCTATTTTCCCATAATTTGCTCATTGCTTTATATAACTTCGCACAACCCTCTCACTTCTTCCTATTCGGCGCCCAATTTCATGATTGCTAAAGCCTTTACCACGCACGAAGTCGATTTTTATCCTCTCGTCTACTGCCAAAGTTTTCCCTCTTGCCATCCTAAACAAACTCCGTAAATTTTGCACTCAGGCATTAAAACTATTTTTAGAGAACTTTAGCAACATGACTATCTATGTTTTAATTTAATTCCGGTGGCTCTGTTAAATTTTAAGCGCAAAATACAGAGTGCGTTTAATTTCGCGCAACAAACGAAAAACAGTGAAAATAAGAAAATGCTTAGACACTCATTTACATAAGTTTGTATGAGCCTAAGCGTACGTGCTCAAAGCACCTTATTCAGTTGTTAGTCATATGCAATAACTGTAAGTCACATTCCTTCCTTTAAAATTTAAAAAATTCTATTTCTGGTTATTGGAAAAGGTGCGTTTATATTCATGCAACGCACTGTATTAAGCAAATAAGTTTTGAAAACATACATGAACCCAGGGTTCCCACGGCCACGCCTTTTTTCAAGGACTGTTCCACCATAATAATCTTAAAATAAATTTATTCTTAAATGTACCTTGTACATTTAAAAAGAAATTTATTTTTAGATAATACTGGTGGAAGAGTCCTTGAAAAAGATCGGGTCGTGGGAACCTTGTGAACCAAAAACATTTTTTTCCTTTTAAAGCATTTTATATTACTGAAACCAAGCAATGTTAAATATTTAACGATTTCATACTGCTATTTCAGAATTACTGTATGCAATTTTTACTTGTGTTTGAATATGATTGTGTTTGGCAAAGTATATATATTTGAACATTATAAAAATTAATTTTACTTCTTTGAAGAACTCTGAATGCTCTGAGTAAGATTTTGTGAATTCGAACATAATAAAAAGTGAAGGAAAAAAAAAACTTTAGATATTAACCTGCTACTAACTACTCGTGAAATAAAAAAATAATTTTTGATCAAAGATACTATTCATGTAGACTAATACATGTGGAAGCACTTAGTTCCCCTCTGTTAACTCTAGTGGAGTCACTATCGCTCCGGTTCGCGTTTTATATTCAATGTCCTATCTGTATGCATAGCTACCAACATTTTAGTATATTCCGTATATTCCGGAGTATTTTTAGCCCCTCCCTTATTTCACACCAGTTTGTTTATAGAATAATTTTCTCCAATACATAACTACAAAAAAAAAAAAAAAAAAAAAAAAAAAACTAGGAAGTCCGGTTTTAACGCTTCTGCAAAAACATTAACTGAAGTCTACCACAGAGGGTCATTATTTGCGCAGTAACATACTTGCCAACATCCTAATTAATATTCCACAGTGTTGTTAGTCCCGCCCTCTTTTTCATACCAATAAATTTTTAGAGTATTATTCATGCAGTTACGATTAAATAAGAAGAAAGATACTCTAAAATTTTACTGGTGTGAAAAAGAAGGCGGTGCTAACAATACTATGGAATATTAATTAGTATGTTGGCAAGTATGACAGTAATCACTCTCTTTTGAAGCTCAAACTCTCTGAATCGAAAATAGGTGTAAACATTCTTCATTTAAGACTTTCCAAACGGTGGCTTTAATTTACATGTACTCGACGTGCAATAAATCTTGTATTTGGGGGAATGTTTCATCCACAGTTCACAATGTTTTCTTACATGTTTGGATGTCTGACAGTTTTTGTTCCAGTCTTTCCGTCAGAACTATGAAGGAATGAACTATTTTCGCAAAGGTGACGATGCAACAGCTCAAATGTTTTGTGGTTCATGAATATAAACCTTTCCTTTTTTGAAGATGTCCCTGATACAGCCGTTGTGCTACTCGCGTTCCCATTTGCAACACCGCACATCGGATGCAAATCTGACTTTACAGAAAAATCTCCCATCATGGCCGAAAAACAGAGTTGTGAATGATGTTTTGTGATGAGACGCATAGGACCACGGATGGAATCCCAATACTTCTCACTATCCGCGACATTGCCAGCAAATCACAGCTGCCTAGTTTGTATTCATTACTAATGATGGTTGCAATTTTGAACATTTATTGTAAAGATTAATACAAATATGTGCTTTGCGATGATATTGTAAATGAAAAATGTTTTTCTCTTCAAACCTTATTTTTTGTGTTTATACCTCAACTTATTACTTCCGACCTCTTTATTACTAGACCTTTATATTGCTTATACCTTTATATTACTGTACCTTTTATTACTATTTGATGGGAGATTTTATACATTCCTATACAAAATTTTAGTAACCTGTATCACCCCTCAAAATTTTTCCCATTTCCGTAGGATCACCTTGTATACATAAAAATAATGTTGTTTCTAATTAATGTATTTGTCATCCCTTTAGATATTATCTATCTCCACTTATAGTTTGCACCTTTTATATATAAAATTAAAAGCAGTAAAATTTTTAAGGGAAGGTCAAGCGGTTTTTAAAAAAGCTGAGAGTTGCATTGACGCCCGTTATCGGACGCGTCACATTAAAACCGAATGTTTTCTGGTGTGTTTTACCACCTTCTTCCATCTCTATGCGTTGTTGTTTGCTCATGCGTATTTTAGTTTTTTGGTTACTTATAACTCCGCCTACTGTATAAAACTTAAAATCTTGTACGTTTTATTATTTTCCATATCATACACAATGTTCATATCAAATCAGTGCGATAAATACAACGATTAGAAACGCGTAATTATTACTACGTATTTTTCTTTATGTAGCATTAGTGTTTAAAATTTCTAATTTTCTTGTTAACCCTTCGCTGGACCTATTTAATTTCAGTCTCATCAATGTTGCCAAATTTAAGACATTTTCCAGTCAATATCCACCACTAAATTTTAACTGTAACGGTTACCTAATCACTTCGACGGTTATTTATCCATGTGATGTAGATTATCACCAGAGTTCCCAACTTTTATAATTTATTCACGAGCATTTTTAGCTTCGCCTCTTTTTCATACTGGAAATTGTGAAAAATGATTTTGTTGTCATTTAATCGTTGTCACACATTAAAGAGAAATAATCTACAAACTTTCTGGTGCGAAAAGGAGGCGAGGTTAAAAATGCTCCTGAATAAATTATAAAAGTTGGTAACTCTGATTATCACATCATCAGAGTCCATTATACATATCAAATATCACTTCTCAAAATTATTGGTGGTATGAATAAAATAGTCTCTAAATTTGGCTATACTGTTTAGAGCGTTTTAGAGCTTTAAGGCCGGCAAAGGGTTAATAGAGCATTTACGAGACACACCATATCTGCACTTAAGTGCTAAAAAATTACCAAATACATCCAATTCTTAAAGTGTTAAAATGCCGTTTGCGGTCATACATTTTTATGCAATTATTACTCCTTGTGATGTTTTCTTTCTTCTATCCAAATTTGTCCCATGACCGTAGAATCACCCTGCATAATGAATGAAAGCCAATACCATAAATTGCAAACAGACAACAATTGTTACGAGTCGAAAAGTGGTACTTAATTATTTCGATCCAGAATTATCGTTGCGTGTTTTTGTAATTTACAGCGTTTCATTACAGAGCGTTTCTTTTATACATCAGTTTGAAACCAATATTGAAAGAAAATCGAAAATTGGATTTTCAGTAAATTTTTCTTCATAATTGCGATTTTCGTAATCGTTATGTTATGAAGAGTGACCCATTGAAAATTTTAAGTAGTAAAACAGAAAAAAAAAAAAAAAAAAAAAAAAAAAAAAAATCTCTCAACGTTTAAAAAAAAATAAATTACCACAAAACCACAGTTTTAAGGCAGCCCTCTATAAATTTTAACAAAACCGAATATTTAGCAACTTGCCTTGCTGGGTTAAGAACACACAATTGCCTGCTTCTTAGTCAGATGCTTTATCTCGGCACCGTGGTATTCCGAGACTGGAGTAAGCCTCACCAGTACATATTTGCCAATATTTTAATGTATTCCGGAGCATTTTTAGCCCCGCTTCTATTTCGCACCACTTTATTTATAGAATATTTTTCTCCAATATATAATTACGATAAAATAAGAACAAAATACTCTTAAAAATTAAGTGGTATGGATTAAAGGCGAGGCTAAAAATGCTCCGGAATAAATTAAAATGTTGGCCAGTAACTGAGAGATTCTGTTCTCAAAGCTAAAAAACATAAAGTGCAGGATTCGATCCCAAGCCGCACTCGTCAGCCCAGCCGTACACTGTTTTTTTCTGAAACTTGCTTAAATACGGAGTAGGATCCTTTAAAAAGACTCACTCCCCTCAGGATTAGGACCCTAGCACAGTCGATAGGCCTCAATTCTAACACCATGCTTGCCAACATTCTGATTAATATTCCATAAAATTGTTGGTAAACGTCCTTTTCTCACACTACTTTATTTTTAGGGCAATTTTCTCCAATTGTAACTACGATTAAATAAGAAAAAAAGTACTCTTAAAAAAAAAAAAACTGTCGTGAAATAAAAAGGCGATTATTAACAGTTTTACGGAATACTAATTCGAATATTGCCAGGTATGTTTAACATCAATACCAACACATCAGAGTAATAAGTTTCCTTACAATATCATACCTGCTAACATGCTAATTATGAATCGGAAGATTTTTAGTACACGCCCCTTTTTCCACATCACTTTATTTTTATAGTAATTATTTCAAAATTTAGTTACGATTATAAAAAATGAAGGGTATTAAAAGTCTTCCGATTTTTAATGAGATGGTTGGCAGGTATGCAATTTGCTGACTTTACAAAAGTTTTTCTTTGTTCAAAAAGTTAAAAATAAATAAATAAAATAAATAAGTAAGTAAAGTTTGCAAAAAGAACACCAGCTGGCAGTTTTTGTCCCTTAACGTTTGGTAAATTTTCCCATTTTGAGCAACAATCTTCGATTTTTCGTGTTTCCTTAGAACGTTTTACTTGTTGATGTTAGAGGAATTACATTTTATCTTCAGAGGAGTGTCTTAGGGCGTGGCTCGACTTTTTTAATGCTGCCATAAAAGCAGTATTGGTCCGCTTAGTAGGATTGGTCCGTTAAATTTGCTAAATTTTATTTCTCAGCAGCAGGAGATTTTTGTTTCCTTGCAATTTTTAGCAATTTATTTATTTTGATTTTAATTTCTTGGAGGTTGAGTGATTTTTCAAGATTTTAAAAAATGTGAATCTTATTCCAGAATTGTCAACCGTTATAATTTATTTCGAAACACTCATTCAATCATAGACAGATATTGAAGAATATTATTCTAAATAAATTGTGATGTAAAAATAGAAAGAGTATTAACAATGTTCCAGAATAAATAAATAAAGTTCGCGTCTCTGTTGTCATGTCAATCTGAACTGAAAACTCTGGTACTGTTGGGTATTCATTTGAGGTTCAGTAGGCTTCACAACTTTAATAAAATTTTACGCTCATTTTATTATATTATCACCACTATTTTGAAACAACAATTCTTTTCATAAAATTTTCCCATGAAATCGCTTAAAAAAATTTATCTTCTGTGGTTACATTATAGTAAAACGGAGGTAAATTTTTTTATATAGTAATCCCTGTCATATTAAATCATGTCACATTATTTTAAAATTATGATAAAAATTTTGGTATGAAAATGGTGATAGCAAATAAAGCAGAAATTTCTCATTCCTGAAAATGTCCGGAAAAAAGGGTGGAGATTTCGAGCTCTGCAGTGTGCTAGTGTTGATAGCCTTCTAAACTAGATGCCTTCCGCGTAGCTCGGAAACGTTGCAACAGTTCAAGCGGTAGACAGCGCCACCTGGTACAGATTGCGCGACTCTTTTATTCAACAGCCACCAAAAATTTTTAAAAGTGGGATTTGATATACATAAAAGGCGAATAGAATCGAAGAAACGTCGATTATATATATCATATATCCCTTCTTAATATTATCGCTCACAGTTGAATAAAAAAGTCGCGCAATCTGTACCAGGTGGCACTGTCTACCGCTTGAACTGTTGCCAAGTTTCCGAGCCACGCGGAAGGCATCTAGTTTAGGAGGCAATCGTTGAATGATGCTGTATACAAACTTTGAAAGAAACACTCGTAACAATTGTTTTGTGTTGTAACAATTTTGCATGACCCTTCTTCAAATGGGAAAAAAAAAAAAACAGTTTCACTTTTCATCGTCGTTTTACTCTGGAAATTTTTCGTTTTATTTTTGTTCATTTTTTTTTTTTAATGACAACCTCCATGCTACTTATATAAAAAGTAATCAGAATAATTTGTTATTGATTTTGCTTATTTATACTGCAGTTCCTAATGAAAATTATGCTAAATTCGAGTTTTTCTAATTCTTGATAATCGATATAACTCTGATGTTATATCGATCTAAGAACGCGAAACAAATTCTAATAATTTTGATAATCGAATTTTTCTTTAATTACGTTTATTTTGATCCAGATGAAAATTATGAAACCACCATCTACAAAAATTTCAATATATCAAAAATAAAACAGAAAGCTGTCAAAATTTCCAATATCTGGCAGAGAAATGAGAAATTTAACTCTCGAACTCAGGTCTCTGGAAAAAATTAACGGAGAAGAAAAAAAAAGTAACGAAAACGTGCTCGCAAACAATGTTAGAATATTATTTTATTTTTCTGGCAACATAACAGGAAATTAAAGACATTGGAAAAAAATAATGATTTGGAGGAACCTTTAAACAATTTTAAAAACGTCTCATGACAACGTTGCGTTATAAAACTAAAGAATTCCATATTTTGTTCCATTTCGAGCGAAAAATCGAACTCGGCTATTTTGTTCCAGCCCCCATAAAGCACGTTGGGCCATCAGCTGCACCTGCTACACCAGCATGCCGAAAGGTTTGGTGCCAGCTGTTACAACAGTGACGTCACAAGACTAGGCCTTTCAGCAACAGTGGCGTTAGTCTAGGCTGAAATTGTTCAAGATGTACGTATTCGCCATTTTGTTTCTAAAATATTATTTTATTTAATTAGCATAAACAACTAGAAATATAATATACTTAAGAAAGACTAAGTGAAAAAATATTATGTATGAATAATTGCATAAGTTGATTTTCTTCATTCATTATAGAATACAAACTGTTGATCCGGAAGTGCTAAGATCTTCAAGATTTTGAAAATTTCGGTTACTAACTTAATTTATATGTGTCCTAAAATATTGATGTATATAGTAATTCACATTAACCATCATTTAATAATACAATGCTAAAACATATCTCTGTTTGTTATCGTTCTTAATAATCTTATTTTGTTAAATAAAGTAATCGTTGTTAATTATTTTTCAAATTCTCATTATTATTAGGCCTACTAAAAAGTAATGTCCTTTAAAAAAAGGTAAATAAATGAGAAAGGAAATTTTTATTCAATAATATTAATATAAAGATTTAACCTTTTTCATTATGTGTTTAAGGGCCCGCTTCACTCACCGCTGCCGGAAGCCGAAACTAATGTTATTCTATGGGAATTTTTTTTTTACAAATAACTTATTAACTAATACATATTTTTAAATTCTGTTTTCACATTCTGAAAATGCCCAGCTGTTAAATGGACGGACCTTTTTTAAAAAGTTCTTTTTTTAATTTTTCATATTTTATTTTGAAACTGCAAAATACGAATTTTCAAAAAGTGATTTTTTTTCATTTTGCAATTCCAAAATTAAATATTAAAAATTAAAAAAATACATTTTTGAAAAAGTCCGTCCATTTAACAGTTCGGAATTTTCTGAATGTGAAAACAGAATTTAAAAATATGTATTAGTTTATAAGTTATTTGCAAATAAAATTTCCCCATAGAATAACATTGGCTCGGGCTTCCGGCGATGGTAAGTGAAGAGGGCCGTTAACAAAGTATTTTTAACAAACAAAAATCTCTCATCTCTTTGTTCCTCCCTTTATTTATTGATTTATTTACTATTTTTGTTGTCAAAAGAACAAGAATTATATGTTGACTATCTATATGTATATGGAATTGCAGAGAATATTATGTTTAGTTATATAATAAAACAGTTTTTTCTAGTAATGGTCCTTCCAAAATGTTTTGATATTGTAGTCAGTAGCTGAAAATAGTGCCCTTAATTGGGTCATTTATAGCATATATTATAAAGTCCATTAAGGTATTTTTGTAATTAACATTAATTAGACAGCTATAAGTTATCTTTATATATATATATATATATATATATATATATATATATATATATATATATAATACCTATAGAGCTATGATTATGTTAATTTTATCCTGCAAGATTAATTTTGCACAAAGTTTTAAATCAATTTTAATATTTAAGCGTGAATTTCTTTTCATTTCAATAAAATTTAAAATCAGCTCGTAAACTTTTTTGGCAACGATTAAAAATTAAAATAAATTATGTATTTTTGTCTAAAAAAGGGCTTCTTCAACTTTTTCGATACTGATTATTATTAATTTTCTTTTCTTTTTCTTAAAAAAAAAAAAAAAAAAAAAAGATTTTCATGAAATTTTGGCAAAAGCAAAGTCTAGTTTAATACGGAGGACTATTAGTTTTTTTTTTTTTTTTTTTTTTCAAATTATGAAATCGCTTTCAAATTATTCAATTATATTTTCGATAAATTTTCGATTTCGATAAATGTCCAACCATCGTAAAACTGGCGATGGCGTTTTATCCGTAGGTTGAGACTAATAGTCCTTCGTACTAAAAAAAGACTTTATTCCTTTTTAAAAATTATAAATGTTAATTCCGATTCCTTTTTTAAAATTTTGCCAGTATTTCCAAATGGATGGTCCAGTCATTTTTTTTTCTCTTTGAAAATAGCACTGCCAACACACACTTGAGTTTCTTAAATAAGTTTTTAATCTCCAGTGTTATTCAAAGTCATAGTTATCATCAACTGTTTAATCTATAAAATTAATTTTTTGTACTTCCATACATATTTAGACCTGCTAACTGTGCTAGTTTATCTGTAATGGTATTAAGACCCGCTTTTTTTTTCACACCAGAATAGTTGTAGAGCTATAGTCTTCATATTTAATCATGAGAACATATTGCTGAATATTACTCTACAACTATTCTGGTGTGAAAAAAAGGCGGGGGCCTAATACCATTACGGATAAACTAGCATTGTTAGCAGGCCTATATATTGAAACTTTTTGATAGTTGCTTATGATTACTTTGCTTATTACATGCTATTTATTTTTTATATTTACAAAAAGCTAGGGGACTCATAAATTAGTAAATAATTTTAAAAGTTTCTAAAGATTGAAGGAATATTTATGCGAAAAAGTCATTCTGATTTACTACGTGTTATTTTCATGCGAAAAAGTCATTCTCATAAAGAGGCATTTCTTTTAAGTTATAAAAAAAAAAAAAAAAAGTTTTCTTACAAAAAAATTTGTCAATAATAAGCGCTAAATGTAAGCAATCTTAAAATATATCCAAATCCTAGTCCTGTAAAATGAAAAAAATATATGCTTAAAAATCCATTTTTTATGACAAATAGAAATTAAATGCTTTCTCATGCTGGAGATTTGCTTTTAAAATTTATCTCTTGAAAATAATAATAATTTTCTTATAGAACTCGCGGCTTTTTCCTATGCAGCGCCCTCTATCGACAAAATTTGGACAAAAATGTTAATTTGTTTTCTTGCTTAATATATAATAATAATAATAATAATAATAACAACAATTTCTCTTCATGAGAATTATTTTGTGAAACCGCATTCAATTAATGCTATTAACATTCCATACTAATCAACTCGAATTCAAAAACTAATAATATCTAAGGAAAATTTTTAGAAAAAATATATTTAATTTACTTTCCTACCAAATTATTACTTTTTTATTTTCTTTTTTATATATCTTGTTCACTATTTTTCGAAATTTAATAATTATAAGCATTTGTTTTGTTTAACATCCATAGATGCCAAGTCTCTTGTTTTTTTAAGGGAGGCATAATACCGAATTTTTTTTATAAATGTTTTCATCTTATGTAATCGTCGAAAATGTATGAGACATATTCTTTTAAAATAATAGTGATGATAAATCTGATTACAAATTTTTTAAAGGTTAACAATCATAATCGTCTTAACACTTTATGTCCCAAGTTATTTTATTTTTGGAAAAATAGTTTTAAACTTTTTTATTACATTTCTTTTTGCATGAGAATCATCTCATAGTAACATTTTCGCGATAGCAATGATTTTGAATTTTTGACAGTAACGTCCGCCTGTAGGCGTTATTCTCCTGTGTTACAATATTTTAGAACAAAATTTTCTGTATTCACATTTATAGTAGAAATGGATATACATTATAATTATATTCTTTCTAATCAAAGTATTTGTATCCATAGCATATTTCATTCTAAAAATGTGAATATTGGTTATATATTTAAGAAATAAATAGCATAGAAATTGTGAAAGAAACGCCCACTGGTGGAGTTACAGATTTTCAAATTTTCAGATTTTCGTCAGTGGTCGTGAAAGTAATTAAATTTAGTTTAAACTATAGCTTAACTATAGGGGAAGCTTAAACTATAGGGGAGCTTAAACTATAGGGACTAAAGCTTAAACTATAGTCCCAATGAAATCCTGTAGTAAATTTAGGTTATATTGAGAAATTTTTTTGATGGGACTTTAAAGTCCCGGTGGGATACAAAGGGTTAATTTAAGAATCGGTTTTCTCTTGAAAGATGTCCAAATGGAAAAATATTTTCCAGGGCCTAATTTATTTTTAGAATTGGAAATATCCTTTTAGTCTCTTTAAAAGATACACATCAGTAGGCCGTTATTGGCGTTTCGGATACAAAACAATTTTAAAACTTCATATCTTAAATCATTTAAGATATGAAGGAACTTTTTATTTCGTTTTGGGTTCGCTTAAAGGGTTAGGGTTTTCGTATCATTTTACCGTATATGGGTATGTATCAGGATGCATTGTGCTCACCGTTCTTTCTGTATTGTAAAAATGAACGTTAATCGAAACGGTAACTAAAGTTGGTTCCGAAATATTGGACTTCATGCACTATGCGTCATTGCGGGTATTTAAAAGTTGTTCTCCTATCGCTGAGCACGAAATTTTTGTTCACTGCTGTATCAGCCAATACCAGCCATGGAAATCTGTAAATACCCACAGCCGTTGCCACTCATGCATAAGGTCCATTTAAACTGGGTCTGAATTCGAACAGAGGACATATTATTAGCCCTATTCTAGAGCAAAGTGGCAGGAAAATAGTGTGGAAGGGAAAAAAAAATCTCCAAAAAATATGCATTTTTATTATTATTATTATTATTATTATTATTATTAATTTCTATAATTTCTATAACTGATTTTATATAATCTTTATTCGAATTTTCACCTAAGAATAACTAAAAGAAAATTATTATATTTAATAATTCTAGTATTTAACTTTTTATTCATTATAAAGTACGAAGCTGATGATTCGGAACAGGGGGGGAAAGTGGTTATCGTCATCGGCACCACTATTCTTTTTAGAAAAATTGAGTGTACTTTTAAACTAATATTCTTCGATTAAGTAGGATTGTGATTTTTGCTAAAAAATACCGGTGGAAGAGTTCCGTCAAAAAAAGGAAATCTTACACCCCTGATTTGGAAGAGCCAAAATATAACAAGTTTAATTTAATTACAAAATGTATATTGCTATTCTATTCACCATCCTTCTCTAATATATTTTTACAATACTGTTATTAAAGGTTGTACAGTCGAGGGGAAAAAGCTTAACACTCGACGTAACTTCGTTGCCAATCTATGCAGAAAAATATAATAGTATCATTCGACGGGGAATTGTATGTACTTTTAGAAAATAAAGTGGAATTTTGAATTAGGGGTCGCCTACATATTAAAACTCACACCAATTTTGATTTTTTTCAAAGGTAATGCTCTATTTTGATTTTATATTTGCCTGGGATCGCGGCAATGCCAAAAAGTATTTTGGTTATATATTTTACTTTATTTTTTGTAGAGTTATGAGCGTTTAAAATTCCAAGATGCTAATGTTAAATTCATATCGCAAACTTTTATTAACATCTTCATAAAAAATAACTTCATTGATATATTTTTTTAACAAGATACAATGAAGAAACCCAATCATAAACCATGTTCGTCTTTGACTGAGAAAAATATTTTTAATTATGAAAAATATTAATTAATTCATGTTAAAGAAATTACATAGGCCTCGCAGCATTCCTAAAATTTCGTACACATATTATTATATTGCCACCAGTATGAAAAAAATAAAAATTTATCACATAATGATCAGACGCATTTAAATAATAAAGATTTGAAGAAAAACTTCTTTGTATCGATAGTGGTATCAGTAAAATAAAAAGGATATAGAATTTTAGGAGCGCATTGAGGCCTGAAATTATTAATTATGACTTACATTGCATTTACATAAAATGAACCCTAATGCTGAAAAATATGGGTGTGGAAATTTGTAGCTCATTCCATTTATTAGTTTTTGAGATATAGATAAATCTTTTTTTATAAAAGGTTTAAGGAGCCATCTTTTATAAAACTTTGTATAAGATAACGAAGAAAATCTTAAAAAGTAACAGAGAAAATTAAGCGAAATATTTAAATTTTAATTACGGGTCAAACTACGTAGAACAAAAATGTCAAACGCAAAAAAGTGAAAGTGACATTCGTGATAGCAAACGAAAATTTTTTAAACAAGCTCCATTTTTCAGCGTTATTCTAAAACAACACAATACAGAAAAGAAAAGGAAAGGTGATTTTGTGTATTCGTGTTAAACCCCTTAATTTACATTGACAAAAATATACGCACTCATCGATTATCAATGGTGATAAATGTTGAAACCTTTAAACAAACACTGGAACGGAAGATCAACTAAATAGGCGGGGCTTACTGTTTAAAATTAAAAAAATAGGTGGAAGTAAAATTTGTCAATTGGAAAAAAAAAGAATTGTCAATTGACAACCATCAGAATGCATGGCAGACTTGTTAAATCGTGTACTTAACTACCATCATAGTTAAAGGGTAAATCATTTAGTTCATATATTGCTTTATTATTATTATTTATTTATTTTTTTTTTTTTATGTGGGGAGGGTATTACTTTAAGGATACTTCAGCCTTAAAAAGTACTTTTACAAATATATTCTAATTAAAAAACAACATAGAACTCTCAGGAAAAAAAATATAAATAAAATTTATTGCTACCACTATTTTTATGCAATAATATCTACCCTGTTTAATCATGGCAATGGCACATTGTTATAAATGTATTTCTGCTTAAAATTACTGGTGGCAAGGAAGTTGGGAATTTCTTTTCTTCGAGAGTGTCCTGAAAAAAAGGGCGGAGAGTACGGCCCCTGGTTGAACTGATTCTCCAGAATATTTTATCTCAAAAGATGTAGTTTGTGCGTTGTAGTTGTATTGAATTATTTCGTTTGCTCACAAAGTTTTCATTCATCATCATAAAACATTTTTAATTAATATCAGTTTTGTTAAATATTTATGTATATATACGTGGCTATATTATTGCAGTACATTATATCCCGCCTAGAACATATACATACTTGCCATTATAAACAGTACAATTTTTAGTACACGCCTTTTTTTTCACACCAGCCATTTTTTAGAGTAATTTTATTCTTATTTAATCTTAACAATATTTGGAGAGAATTACTCTAAAAATAAAGTGGTGTGAAAAAATGAGCGTTTTTTCAAGATCCGTTAACACTTGTACGGCTATTAATGAAATGGTTGACAAGTATGCATATAATAAATTGTTT
Organism: Salticus scenicus; assembly: GCA_963930645.1. Taxonomy (NCBI): domain Eukaryota; kingdom Metazoa; phylum Arthropoda; class Arachnida; order Araneae; family Salticidae; genus Salticus; species Salticus scenicus. The sequence goes on from OZ005662.1 coordinate 92,273,933, forward strand.
TTATTAACGTGAAAGAAAAGTTAAGTTTTATTGGCGATAAGTGTTGCCATGATAGTCACATTTTAAATGAAAAATATCGCACATTTTCTAAACAGCATTGTCTGACCAATCTTACGTAAAATATACTAAAATATATTTAAAATGCGTTATATTCATATGCGTGTTTCTATTTTACATTATTTTCTAATTACGTATTTTATTTAAGTATGTCTTAAAAAACAGAAATCAGAGACAGAGTTAAAGTACTGTAAAAATGATAGCGCTTCCAATATAATTTATATTTTAACTTTTTATCTAATAAAGTATTTCCAGTGAAAAACTAAATTTGTTGTAATTTCTGTACGATCTTAATTTTATATTTCTAGATTTACAGATTACCCCCAACACCACACCTGGTAACCTTTATAATTTATTCCGGAGTACTGTTAGCCCCGCCCTTTTTTCACACCAGTATTTTTTTCGAAATATATTTCTTCTTATTTCATTGTAATTACATATTGCAGAGAATTTCTCTAAACTCATACTGATGTGAGAAAAGGGCGGGCCTAAACAGAATAAACTATAAATGTTACCAGGAATACTCCAGAATAAATTATAAATATTACCAAGTATGCCAACACATTTTTCGTTATAACTTTATGAAAACTAAAGATGAAGCATGCAAACTGTATACTCTTTGGTACTGCCAGATCATAGCCTCCTTAACTAGATGCCTGTCGCGTAGCTCGGAAACATAGCAACAGTTGAAGAGGCAGACAGCACCACCTGGTGCAGATTTCCCGATTTTTTTTATTTAACTTTCACCAATAACTTTAAGAAGTGATATATGATTTATATAATCGTCGTTTCTTCGATTCAATTTGATTTTTATGTACATCATATCCCTCTTTTAAAAATTTTTGGTGACTGTTGAATAAAAAAGTCGTGCAATCTGCACCAGGTGGCTCTGTCTACCGTTTCAACTGTTGCCAAGTTTTCGAGCAACGCGACAGGCATCTAGTTTAGAAGGCTATGGCCAGACTCTCCAAAATTCAAATATGAAGTCAAAATTGGACGTTGCTATTGAAAAAAATCAAAGTTGGCGCTCATTTTATTATCTAGATGACTCCTAATTAAAAATTTCACGTCATTTTCAAAAAGTACAAATAATTTCCGGGTGAATAATATCTATTAAATTTCTTTGTATCAATTAATAGCGAAATAATAGCGTTTTTTTTTTTTTTTTTTTTTTTTTTTCGCCGACTGTACATTAAAATACAGAATGTACTTAAGTACCACAAAAATTAATAAATGTAAATAAGTAAGTATAAATTTTACAAAATAAATTGAGTTTTATGAAATTAGTCTGAAACTGAAATAAAAATGAAGCGAACGATGAAACCTGCGTTCATTCTAATAATGGTTTCACCTTCTCACAATTTTCGCGTGTTTCTGAGAAAAAATTGTTTCATGTGTTTCTTACTTTTCCTACTAATAAATTAATAACGTCGTGCAAGGGTGCAAATGAAGAAGACAGGAGTGGTTATGAGCAGGGGAGGACTAAGTTCGCGTGTCCAAAGGGACGACGCCTACAGGCAGCTGGTTCTGAAGGCGTGCCCCTTGTAAACATGAATCTAAAAATGTTCCCTCATCAGAGATTTTTCAGTTTGATTAGGTTTCCGTCATCATTACAAGTACTGTTCACTAAATCATAAATGAATCGTATTTGCCAAAAGCTTTTTAAGGTTATTCTTAAACCAATTACGAAATAAACTTCATAGACTTGTATTTATTTGAATTTTTTGGGTATACTACATATAGCCTACAATACAACTGATTTATTTTATTTCCCTTATTAGCATTTAAATGCAACGTAGTTTCTGCGAAATATTTTATGAAACTTGTGGTTAGAATTAATTTGAAGTATATTGAAACAGCAATCTTTAAATAATTTTATTTATTAAAACCTGTTTCTTTAAGACAAAAATGGCAGTATTTGAGCATGCGCAAAATTTTTTGTGTCAATCCGAAATGATCACATTTCACGTATAAGACGTTGGGTATTGCGAACCATCGACAAACCAAATACTCCATAGAAAAAAAAAAAGTTGAGATTAAGTGGAATTAACGTCTCACTAGAGTTTCGTAGTCGTAGTGAGCATTTGGATTCACCCATAGGTCTGGTCTGGAAACATGCCACCATAATCTTTATTCTCTTCGGGAATTATGAAAAAAAGAAAGAAAGAAATATTAAGTTTAAGGGAATTTAACATCGAAGGAGAATTACGTAATGAGGAATTAGCGATGGTCTAGGATTACTGTAAGAGATGATCCGGAGACAGCTCATCATAATTTTTATCCTACGTTGAGGAAATCGAGAAAAAGAATTTTTTTTTTCTTTTTACGTTTGTGGACCTTTTTTTTTTTTTTTTTTTTTTTTTTTTTTTTACATTTATAGAACTTTTTTTTTTTTTTTTAATTCGTGTCTAAATCATCCATTGTTTTCCACACCAGCTGATTTTTTATTCTTCATTTCCCTAACAATTTTCCCATAATACAGAACATTTCCTCGTAGAGTACAACCATTTCACTACAGAATTCAGCCATAAACACTAGAATGTTATAGTATGAATTGAAGGGTGTTAGTTCTAGTTTATAAATGTAAATAAATGTATTCTTTTAATACATAAAACAAGTAAAGGTAAGCAAAACCACTTACTTGTTACCTTTAGTAATTTAGTATTTAAAGAGATGATTATTCGAATTATTCCCACGATCACAAACGAATTTGTAGACACACACTTATAACATATTTCTTAAACATAATAGAAATGTTGGATTCAAATTTAATTGTACATTGATAAAATTGTGAAGTAAAATAATTAGATCCAGCTTTATTTATAGCTTGATTATAATAGAATTTCCATTGCAAATATTTCTTGAATAAACGGTATATTGTGGGAGTACGGCATACATCCATAATTATTTAATTATAGCAATTTTCAATTCTTGTCTATTTTAAAGGTACTCTGATCTAGTCCCTATAACAACTGATGATGGTCTGAAGACATGCGATCACAATTTTGATCCTCCACAGATGTTGATGACTTCCTCAATATGGTATCCGCCAGAAATATTATTTTTACGCACGGATTAAAAGAGACACATGATAGCCGCGAAGGATTTTACGTGCACAGCTTTCTATAAATACACACGAGTATCAATTTGATACTCGTGTGCAAATTGAGGGTTTGATACTATCAAACCCTCAATTCTCATAGTATGAGATCGAGGTTTTTCGAAATTAGCTACGACAACACCGTCTATAAAACTGCCTCCGAACTGAGCTTTACGTCATGGAAGATCGGCCGATTACATCCAATTAACATTTCCTATACTATAGGAGGGGAATTGGATGTGATCGGCTGATTACATCCAATCAACATGTCCTATAATATCTATAAAATGGTTGGAATTGGATGTAATCGGCTGATCTTCTGTGTCGTAAAATTTAATTCAAATACATTATTACGGGTGATGTTGGCCACAGATTATTATACAGATAGGACACTCTCGTATATTCTTCGGTAACCAAAATTTGATTGCAACGACCCTATTGTCAACGGCTGTAAGTTTCTCGAGCTCTCCAGCTTACGCAATCGCTCGTCATATTTTTACTATCTATGTTCATATCGTAATATTAGTGCAACGTTAAACCCAACATCCAACCAACTAACCATTGTATAATGTTTACGTTTGGCAGGCAACTTTGTTATTGTTTACGAACTTGATTGTCGAAAGCAATTTATTTTAAGAAGCATGTACTAAATATTAAGCAAATAAATTTCGAAAATATAGATAAACCAGAAATATTTTTTTTCATTTTGAAGCATTTTGTATTATTTAAACCAAGCAAAGTTAAATATTTAAGATTTCATACCATACTGCTATTTCAGCAATACGGCTTGTTATATTAATTTGTGCACTTGAACACGAATGTGTTTGGAAAAATTTATTTTTAACCGACTTCAAAAAAGAAGGAAGGTTCTCAATTCAAACCGTATGTTTTTTTTTATGTTTGTTAGCTCATAAGTTCTGAACGGATACTCCGATTTTGATACTTTTTGTTTTGTTGAAAAGGTCTTGGTCTGACTTAGGTCCCATTGTAATATATTTACGATCTAAAGAAAATACAGGGTGCCTAAAAAAATCAGTCCCAACTCTTTTAACTGCTAATCGGCTGCAGCTATAGTGATATAAATGGTATGCAACTATAGCAAAGTGGCCATGAAGTACAAGGTTAAACCGCTTGCAGCGCCACCTGGTTGAAAATAGAGGAATTAGTGTTCCTATCTCGAAACCGGTTCTAGAGAAAAAAGTGAATTACAAAATTGAAGAGTATGGACATTCATGCTAGCGTTCCTATCTCGGAAACGGTACAAGACAGGGGAAAAAGTGAATTATAAAATTGAAGAGCATCATCGATTTAGTACGAAAAGATAGTTTAGACATTGATGCTAAAAACACAATGCTAAAAACGTGCATTTGTTTGTTCGCAATTTCTTACACTATGCACACTTGAACTACGATGCACACTTTGCAGCGTAGCGGATGACACGCATACTCTGTGGTTCAAAGTACTGGTACTGTAAGCGGTCACATCGATTAGCGCAAAGTCGTTTTCAACCAACTTCAGACAGGAGGGTGTTCTTAATTCGAGCTATGTGTTGTTGTTGGTGTTTGTAAGCTTATAACTTCGTAAGAGATGCTCTAATTAACCGACTTCGAAAAGGAGGAGGTTCTCAATACAAAGCGTATGATTTTTTGTTTTTGTTTGTTAGCTCATAACTTCTGAACGGATGATCCGATTTTGATACTTTTTGTTTTATTGTAAAGGTTTGGTCTGAAATAGTTCAAATTGTAATATCTTTACGATCAAAAGAAAATACAGGGTGCCCAAAAAAGTCAGTCCCAACTCTTTTAACTGCTGAGCAGCTGCAGTTATAGTCATAAAAATGGTATGTAGCTACAATAAAGTGGATATGTGCAATGCGGTTCAACCGCCTACAGCGCCATCTGGCGGAAAATGGTGGAGTTAGCGCTCCTATCTCGGAAACGGTTCAAGACAGGGGAAAAAGTGAATTATAAAATTGCAGAGCATCATCGATTTAGTACAAAAAGATATTTTAGACATTAATGCTAAAAACAGAGCGCTTAAAACGTGCATTTGTTTGTTCACAATTTTCTATTTTGTGCACACTTGAACGACATTGCATATGTTATAGCGTAGCGGGTGACATTTATGCTATGTAGAATTCAAAGTATGGTTATTGTAAGCGGCCACATCAATTAACGCATAGACGTTTCAAACCGACTTCATAAAGGAAGAAGTTCTCAATACAAACCATGTTTCTCATTGTTGTTGTTGTTGTTGAAATTTGTTAGCTTATAACTTCGTAAGAGATGATTTAATTTTAAAACTTTTTTTGTTGTCATAATGATCTTGGCCTGAAAAAGGTTTCATTACGATTTCATTAAGGTACAAATTACAGGATACTCACAAAAGTCTGTTCTCACTCTAACTGCTGAATGCATGCAGCTACACTGGTAAGAGCAGTATATAAGTATCGATGTTGAAACTTCTGTCCGTCAGCTGCAATGCATATTTTGCTTTTTTTTTTAACTATACGCTCCGCAAGTTCCAGCGCAGCGGATGACACATATTCACTGTAAAGTTCATCTCCCTCTGCTCCAGTGGCGATCTACACTGATGGTTCCAAAACGGACGTCGGGGTTGCAGCAGCGTTTTGCGTGCTGGACCGTGGCACCGTGGCCCATCGGTGGGCCTGCAGGCTCGAGGACTATAATACAGTCTTCCAAGCGGAAATCTATGCCATAGAAAAAGCAATACGCTGGATTGGCGACTCGAACACGAATGATATCTTTAACATCTTCAGCGATAGTCTCTCGGGCCTTCAGGCAATAGCTCGGCATCGGTGCAGACACCCACAAATTCAACAGATAAAAAAACTCTTAACGAATCCTAACTTAACTTGCTCCCTGGCACACGTTTCTGCCCACAGGGGCGTGATCGGCAATGAACTCGCTGACTCCCTTGCAAAAGAAGCAACTGATTTCCCCACCAAGTGTTCCACAATCCCTGCCCCACCCTCCTATGTCAAAAATAGAATCAAAGAAATTATTAATCTCAAATGGCAAAACCTGTGGGATAGTTCAGAGAAGGGTAGGCACACCTTTTCGCTGATCCCACAGGCTCGTATTAATTCCTGGACCCTAACTCCACCTATCACGGCATTTTTAACAGGTCATGGCCCCTTCCCATCTTACCTTTACAAATTTCATTGCCGACGCTCTCCCCTGTGTTCCTGCGGCGAGGAGGGAACTCCGCAACACTATTATTTCCACTGCCCCTTAACAGCACTATATCATATTAGAAATCCCTCTCCCAGACCAATCAATTGGCTGGACAACATTTTAACAAGGAAACCCTTAATTAATAAATTAAATAAAATTTTCTCATTCCTAATGGATTTATGTAATCTAACAAACTAACCTAAAATCACAACTAAAGAAAAATTCTTTCTCCTAAACACATTATTCTTCTATCTCCCTGTTATCTTCCCGTGTGCCCGTAATGCTGCAGTAGCCCTCATAAATGCAAGGGTCTAAACTGGTAGCGTGCCGCTTGTCGTGGAAGGCCACGCAGCCTCGCACCCTCTCTCCTATAATCAAGCGGCGCCCCGTGTCGCGGGTAGACTTGTGTCTGGCGCCGCTCTTGTAAATACCCATGCCCATTTGCATCGCCCCTTGTCGCGGGCTGGCTAAGCCAGGCGATGCATGATGTAATTTTTTTTTTTTTTTTTTTTTTCAATAAATGTCGGAGCAGCTCACGTGGATTTTCCTGGAAGCGCTCAACACCGCTCTTCGAGCGGTGAGCGGGGGCTGCTCCCTGTTCAATGTATATGCCTAACAGAATTTTTGGTTACGAATACAGCGTATCCGTTCTTTACATTTCTAAAGACATTTTAATTTAACGTATGTTCATTCAATAGATAGTTTTTTGCTCATATCCGATAAAGTTAAGAAAAGTGACACAACTAAAAAATGCAGCATTTGAGAAAAATCAATTTAAAAATAGATTGTCCAGAATAAAACTGGCATAACTGTCTCTCGAGTGGATAACTTTGTAGATGGGGATGTAACTTTTTTGTTCACATTGGGTGCATTTCATGTATTTTTCAGTGACATAATCCATTGTTTGAGTTATGTCCCTTTTCTTGGAAGTTGTGATTTGTGAAACTGCCGTCGAACGTCTTCTGATGTTCTGCTATATGAATAAATTTTCACTGAAAAGAGAAAAATAAAATCTTTTTGTAAAAAAATAGAACCGACTCCAAAAAGCAACTACTGTTCAAACAACTGAAAAAAAAAAAAAAGGTACAAAATGAAACTGTAAATTGCGCCTAAAAGTATAAAATAATTTCCTTCGCCAAACAACCTATAACACTACAATTAATCATAACTTTTGAAGTCGGCGCAAAAATTAAATAAAAATTGATACCTTTATTCAATACAAAACTCAAATCCTATTCAAAATACACATCTTACATGATAGTTATCAAAGTTATACCAAATTTGCAAAGGAAACTCTAACAGGGATGGAACACGGGCGCAGAATTCATACCGGAATGTGTTTAAGAAATTTCTCTACCTATAATATCGTCGATTTAAGAGGTAGAAAATTTTCTTACATTGATAGTGGTATGAATTCTGCGCCCGTGTTCCATCCCTGCTCTAACTTCGTAGAAACATAAATACCGCATTGTGACGAATGTTCACTGTTCTATGTAGATGCTACTAATGGATCAATTGTATACAGTGATAAAATAATAAAGGAAACATGAAAATGGATCATTCGAGACAACAGCATTTCTTGCTACCGATCTAAAGACAAACCTTTGAAAACTAATTAAATTTTATTTTATTTTGCGCCGACTTCAAAAGTTATGATTAATTGTAGTGTTATAGGTTGTTTGGCGAAGGAAATTATTTTATACTTTTAGGCGCAATTTACAGTTTCATTTTGTACCTTTTTTTTTTTTTCAGTTGTTTGAATAGTAGTTGCTTTTTGGGGTCGGTTCTATCTTTTTACAAAAAGATTCTATCAAACACTAAAAATTAGTTTTATTTTTTAGAAAATAGCTGTGAATGTTATGATTTTGTGAATTTAAAAGTAGTAGAAAAAGTGATGGAAAGAAAACAGCACATACGTTTTCGTTTGGCAACTTTAATATTGTTTACAAACTTGATTGTCAAAAGCAATTTATTTTAAGAAGCAAGTGCTAAATATCAGTGGCGGATTTAAGAGGGAAGCTAGGGTGCTGAAGCCCCCCCCCCCAAAAAAAAAGCACTAACATTCCCAATTGGGTGTTACAATTGTAAATTTTTCATTGATCTGGAACAACATCTTGAAAACTCTTAGCCCCCCCAAAAGTTAAGTTCTGGATCCGCCACTGCTAAATATTAAGAAAATAAACTTTGAAAATATACATAAAATAAAAACATTTTTTCATTTTAAAGCATTTTGTATTATTTAAACCAAGCAACATTAAATATTTAATGATTTCATACTGTTATTTCAGAATTACAGTTCGTAATTTTAATTTGTACTTGAATATGAATATGTTTGACAAAGCATATTTTTAAACATTATAAAAATTAATTTTTATTTCTTAGAAGAATAGCCGTGAATTTTTTCAGGATAATTTTATAAATTCAAAAACATTAGAAAGTGAAGAAAAAGGAAACTTCCCATAATATTAACCTGCTACTAACTACTCGCGAAATAGAAAAACAATTTTCGATCAAAGATGCTATTCATGGAGATTTAACACATGTAGTTCCCCTCTGTTGACACTAGTAGTACTACTATATTTCCGGTTCGCGTTTTAGCTTCACTGATAATTTGTGATGTTGGCTCCAGTGGCCCACTCGAGTAAGTTGCAGTAGGAAAGTAAAGATTTAAACCAATTAATTTTAGTGTTTATTTTTAAAACTTCTTTAACGCTGCTTTGAAAACCGCTGCCAAAGGCAATGGAGCCCACTTTTCCATTTGCTGCTATAAAAGGGACCACCCGGTTCTGCGGGCGTAGCTAGACTAATTAAATAGTGAATTTAGCGAAATATACAACATTATATTGTTCGTTAATATCTGGTTATATTGGTAGTTTTTAATGGTACATTAAATACAGTATACAAACTAACCAAACGCTATATAGAATTATAGCAAAAATGCTTCCTCATTAAAACTTTTTCAATTTGATTAGGTTGGTTGGTTGGTTGATTGATTGGGTTTAATGTCGCACTATTACTGCTCTATGGATAGTTGGCGACATAATTTGGTTACGTTTCTGTGTGTATTACAAGTATTATCCGCTTATCATACTACACTGAATGGTATGATATGATAAGATACCATATAGTATACGTTATTTTATTCATAACACATGAATGGTATGGATAACATAACCGAATCTGTATGTTGTCCATACACTGTAAAAAAACCAGCTGTTGGCTGTTAGCTGACCCCTTCAAGTTTTCTGCAATTCTATTAACCAATAAATTTTTTACGTCAATCCACATTCCTAAAATATGGTGGAGCATGAAATAAGTTATTCTACTTTGATTATTATTTTTTTTCTCTTTTATTGCATAAGTCTTCAAATATGACATTAATTAAATTCACTATAATTAGATACTTTATTTTCATTTTTAATTTAAATATAGTCGGCAGCAATTGTATTGAAGCGCTAGTAATAAATCATATTTGAAAGACGCACACCGAATACTGTTTTTTTTTTTTTTTTTTTTTTTTTTTTTTTTTGAGTAATTATTGGTCAAGTCATGATCTTAGCCTTATGCTGTTTAAAAAAAGTAAGTTGATGTTAAAAAATTGCTATCACACTATGAAAATAAATAAAAAAATAAATAAAATATAGATGTGTGCTTCAATAATTTTGCTGCCGACTGCATCAAACATTCAACGTATTAGAATGCATTCTGTTCTTGAAATTGCAATAGTACACTTTGGAAAAGAGAAAAAAAAAAAGTACCTAAACATTTATTTTAATTTGATCTATAAAATATTAATTCGACAAATAGCTATACATACTTATCAAATTTTTTAATAAGTCCTTGTTTTTTTTTTTCCTCTTCCATCGCCATTGTCATCTCAGATGGTAATATAAAAGCGTAATTTGCATTTTTTGGCAACAATGTTTTGACTATCGGTCGCTACAAATGTAAAATAAACTCATTTCTTTTTCTTCCCGTGCCATCTCTTCTATCAGATATTAAGGTGAAATTTATAAACTTCGTGAAAGTAAAAAAAAAAAAAAAAAAAAAAAAAATGTCTCTTTAATAAACTCTTAGTTTTACCCTATGAACTATTACTTCAGACTTCAAGTGCTGTATGGTGAATGACGTCATCAGAGAGTACCGTCTTCCCCCCCCTTTTTTTTGCTACCCAATCCATCATATAGCGTAAAAGACACCACCCCGCAATCTATTTAAGCCTTCGAGAGCAGCTGCACCCACAGTTATTCCTGAGTCACGGGTGCAGGTGCAATCCCCATGCACCTGTGCGTTAGCTTCAGTAGATTGCACCTGTCGCAGCTTTTTTATTATTGTTATACCTGCGCTTGTCACGTGCCAATTTTTTTTTCTTCTTTTTCTTCTAATCCACACTTCTTTGAACGGCTGGCACGTTCTATTATTATGTGTTGAAGGTGATGAAGTAATTTAGAAATCGTTTTTTGAATTGCAATACGGATTACATTAATTAAAGTGAATTAGAATATACCGCAAGATGTTTTCTCTTTGAATGTTTCGAAATCATAAATTTCCTTAATCTGACAGATTGACGATCGCGAAAATTACATCACATGCCCATGTGCATTACATGCCCATGTGCATTACATGCCCATGTGCATTACTGGAGGTGGATTTATTTTTAGGCACATTGAACTCGAAAAACCGATAGCTCCTTTTAGAGTTTATTTTCATTTTTCCTTTCAATTCCTTTTAAAAACCTTTTATTCCTCATTATCGGGATGATCTACTCTTTCATCCATTGCTGGATATACAGGGTAGACATAAAATAGCGTGATGTCTTCAGGTCCCTATAGTTCCTTGCGTAATGGGCGAAATGTAATAAAAGTTTACGTAAATGCGTAGTACTGTTACAAAATTGTAAATAATTGTGTTTATTTTCGTATAAATTCTTTCAAAGAGGCTTAGTAAGTTGATAAAGTGCTAATTTTGTCCATTTCTAGTCATTTTAGCGTTGAAATAGCCGTATTTCCCCTTAAAAACGCATTAAAAAGCCCAATAAGGCAGGTAATGGATTTGGCGCCAAATTTGGCGACTTTTTCCCACCTTGGCGATTTTTTTGGCGACCTTGGCGAGAAAATCCTTATAAGGGATATACCAAATATTATGGAAGCTGTAAGTTGATTGGTTGACCACTTTCTAGAGTTTTCTCGAAAAATCTGGGTTCCATGGAACAGTATATAAGAAGCGCTTTCTCACCAAGGCGAGTTAGTTCAGTTCAGTCTGTGATCAGAGTCGGTCAGCTTGCATTGAGCCTCTTCGAAAGAGACTTGCTTCAAGTGTTATTGCTATACAGTTTGTACTGTGGATTTGCTATTGACAGCTGTTGTTTAAGCTGTGTTTACTGGTCGAATGGAAGCTGATACTTGGTTTATAGACCTGTATTTTTCTGGAACTTTCTGTGAATAAATTACTGATTTTTTGTACGTTTGGCCTTTCATTCTCGGACAACTCACGAACCCCCAAGTACGCAACAGTACATTATGCTGTTTCGATTTGTATGGAAAGAAACAGTATCAAAAATCACCATTTGGGGAAACTTTAACGCTGCAAGCATAATATGCGTAGTAAATGAATGCACAATATTTAATTAAAACTGTAATTAACAGTTTATGTTTAATAATACGGTATATGACCTTTTCAACGAAAGTTCGCAGCATATTGGTCTTTATCTTTATTCAACTGATTTCGGAGGTTGTTTTATCCGTTAAAGTGAAAATGTCAGAAAAATATCCTTAACTCAACGCTTGTTAATTACGCCTATAACCAAAAATCACAAGGATTGAGATCAGGCGATCTTGGCGACTATGCCATGCACGAGAAATACACGGCTAACTAATAGTAATATATATACAGTCGGTAACACTAGCAAAAATTCCTATGTAAAAAAAGTACACTTCATACGGTTTTGTTAAATAAATCCTTATCGAATCATGTTCTTACACTGACTAAGAACAGGATTCGACAAGGATTTATTTAACAAAACCGTATGAATTGTACTTTTATTACATAGGAATTTCTGCTAGTGTTCGGACACTTTTGTTACCGACTGTACATCTATCATCCCCATGTTATCGAGCAAAAAATTTTGATGCCGAAAAAAAGTTCTAAAATCAGCCATTAGAGGGTATTGAAAAAAGAAAAAGGAATTTGAAACTGTATCTGGAGATTTTCATTCACCTTTAGTAAATAAATTATTCATAAATTTATTTACTAAATTATCCATGTGTATTCCTGTGTGTGATTTACTCGGGGAAAGGCAGCCATTAGAGTGACTTTTCCCGAAAAAAAAAAGGTATCACTTTTTCCCTCTCGCTGATCAATCTATGTCTTATTACTATATCTATAGGCGCACCACGATAGCACCATGCAATGCCGCACCACGGTAGAATTGAGTAGTGTTGCCAGATTGTCGAAATTCCATTCCTCCAAACCGTTCTAAAATGTTCCCCAAATCAAGGATCTCCAACTCAATTTGTACTAAAAATTTAAACTTTTTAGAAAAAGTTAGAAAAAAATTAATAAATTTAAAACTCAAATAATGCTTTTTATAGGAAAAAATCTCTATTTACAAAAAAAAAAAAAAAAAAAACTTTCAACACACTAGTTTGGGGAAATTTTTAAATCTACGTAACTTTCTGAGTTTAGTTTCTTCAGCTCTAACCATTTCTACCTAAGCATTTGCATATAACAAAAGTTTTTGTAGACTGTAAAATGCAGAAAAAACAAGGTATACCCAGACAGCTTAAAGAGCTTGCTTTAAACTTGATATTTCATGCTTGCAAGTCTAACTCAAGTTAAGATCAAGCATACAAGTTTGCACTGGTCTAGCTTACTGATTATTACTAATCATTATTTACTTGATTATTCAAGCTAAGCAGCAATCAGTACGTATCAAGTAATCACTATGCTTGCTACAGCACATATAAAGTAAATAATTCTTGAAATCATGCAATACAAGGAGAAAAAAACAGGATAAATTTTATAATCAGAAGAGGAAAATGTTACTTTTCTATGACTGAAACAGCATCCAGAATCGATGCATTTTATCTGATAATTTTTTTTTTTTTTTTTTTTTTTTTTTTTTTTTTTGTTGGATTTTAAGAAAAATAATCTTTTACTAATTTTAAGGAGAACCCCATAATTTCCTCCCCCCCCCCCCAAAGAAAAAAAAAAAAAAACTTACCCCTAATTATTTCCCCACTAAATCTCTGTCCACAAAAATTTCCCCTGAAGCTTCAAAACTCTCCCCAAAATGGGGAAAAATCTCCAAGTCTAGCAACACTGGAACCGAAACATCCGTTTTGTTGCATATGTGGTTTGCCAAATATTTTGGCATATTTTATAGCTTCCATATGCCATACATTGGCAAAAATTTGTGTTTTGCCAATGTGTGTTGCCAAAGTTTCCGAGCACATCGTCAGCATAGGCATTTTCTATTTTCTGATATGATTGTCAGACTAACATAGCACGACATCAAAAAACAATTCGTCTATGAACGTGGAGAATTATTCAACATTTCCTTTGATTTTTATGATAGCTTTTCACGGGAAATGTTTATTTAAAATTTCTTATGATTTTCTTGCTCATTCTTATGATTTTCTTGCCCCGGTCACTGACTTTTAGAATTTCTTCTTCTTCTTTAGAAATCAAAACCACATACCCTGCTAAGAACAGCAATAAAGAAATTACGCCTTTTTTGCCACTGGTATTTCTGTACAGAATTTTTTATCATAGTTTTACTCTTCTTCTTGTGATTTTACAGGCTAGAAATTTTTGTAGGAAAATTCTGGTAGCAAAGAAAACTGAAATGTTTCTTCCTTATATAAATGCATATTTTTTTTTACGTTTGGCCATTGCATAAGGAGCTACATAGCTCTAACAGTACCCCCACGTTATTCTTTTTCCCCTGCATGTTTTCAATGAAAGGTGTGAATTTGTAAAGACATCTCTGATCCCGAGGATGCGATGTAAAAGTGGTCCTACTGTATTTACATTTTTAACAAAAAAATTATTGATACGAAACCATAAAATATGCCATAGTATGCAATGATTTCTGTGTTATAACGTATAAATAATAATATATACATATAATCAATATATAATAACCTTTTTTTTTTTTTTATTAATCATTTTGGTTCATAAAGGATGGGGCTCGACCCCATAGAACTGTTATCGCCTTCACGTGGCTTGAAACGACGTTTGCTGAGCGTTTCATTGCATTGAATGCAGAGAAATTCACGGGGTAAGGGATAGAGTAGCCCCCATACAGTCCGGACCTAAATACGTGTGACTTCTTGTTATGGGGTTACATGAAGGACAGAATCTATAGAAATATCCCTGATTCACTGGAGGACCTGAAATCGGCCATCAGAAGTGACATTGGTGCACTTGATGCCGACACATTCCAGCGTGTTATGACAAAGTTTTAGAATCGGCTTTATAACACTATAGTCGGGGACGGTAGACATTTCAAGAATCTTTTACATTAAATGTCATTCATATCTTTATTTAATAAAATAGGTTTAATGTTCTTGCATGTTGTATTTTTTCTACAACGGTCGCTTACTTTTTATCATGTTTTTCGGACTACCTGTACTCACAGCTACTAAAAGTAATGTGAATATTGCTTGCTATGACCAGTTATTCTGATCAAGGGATACTGGTTAGAGGATACACCGAGTGAACCAAAATTAATTACCGAGTGATCCGACATTGCCCATTGAAAATTAAAATACAAATTGCACATTAGTTTCGCATCTATAAGATATTACAAACTATTTTATTTTATTTTTAAACATAGAGAATACTTAAAAAGATTATGGGTAATAATAATATACAACATGAGTAGTAATAAACTTTAATAATAATAATTATTATTGTTTAAGTTAAGGAACCGGCATTATAACACTATAGTCGGGGACGGTAGACGTTTAGAACATCTTTTATATTAAATGTCATTCATATCTTTATTCAATAAAATAGGTTTCATGTTCTTGCATGTTGTCTTTTTTTCACAACGATCGCTTACTTTTTATCATGTTTTTCAGACTACCTTGTACTCACAGCTACTAAAAGTAATGTGAATATTGCTTGCCTTGACAAGTTATTATATTCAAGGGGTATTGGGTAGAGGATATACCGAGTGAACAAAATTAATTACCGAGTGATCCGAAATTGCCCATTGAAAATTAAAATACAAATTACACATTAGTTTCATATCTATAAAATATTACAAATTATTTTATTTCATTTTTAAACATAGAGAATACTTAAAAAGATTATGGGTAATAATAATTTTTGTGTAGTTATAAACTTTAATAATAATAATAATTATTATTATTAGTTTAGGAACCGGCTTTATAACACTATAGTCAGGGACGGTAGACGTTTAGAACATCTTGTATATTAAATGTCATTCATTTATTTATTCAATAAAATAGGTTTCATGTTCTTGCATATTCTGTTTTTTTCACAACGATCACTTACTTTTTATCATGTGTTTCGGACTACCTTGTACTCACAGCTACTAAAATTAATGGGAATATTGCTTGCTATGATCAGTTATTCTATTCAAGGGGTATTGGTTAGAGGATATACCGAGAGTGAACAAAATTAATTACCGAGTGATCCGAAATTGCCCATTGAAAATTAAAATACAGATTACACATTAGTTTAATATCTATAAAATATTACAAATTATTTTCTTTTATTTTTAAACATAGAGAATACTTAAAAGGATTATTTAGTATGCAATATCTGTTAAGCTACATTGACCAAAAAGGAAACAACTTTCTTTAATTATAATAATAAATATATGACAAAAATTCAATTATATTTTTTGAAAAAACTCATGGATGCAGTTGCATCTTTCGTCGTAAATTGGAGAAAGAAAACAAAAAAACTACATATTTAATTTCTATGAAAGTAAAATTAAAGTTTTATTATACATTTAATTTTCATTGTAGGTAACATTTGTTTAGATAAAAAAAAAAAAAAAGAAGAAACTTGTTCCTTATGGGGAAAATTTGGCTATAGAAAAATTTAGTTAAATATGTGTCCATATTTATATATTTATGCCACGTATTTATTATATTTATTTCCTCATGTTCATGAGATATAGATATGTAAATTTAAGAATCTATTTTAAGAGCCCAAATTCCATTTTTTTTCTCATTACCACCAAAAGAGAGGAGCAACAAACACGCCATTGCGTTTAATTAATATCTTATCAGAACAAACCATTACTCCAGAAGCATTTAATTAAATGCACTCTCCATTTGCGAGAAAAATTTAATATTACTACAGATTTCTCGATTTTCTCAACCAAATGTTTCGTGCGAACGGTGGGGAAAGCATGATTTCTTCGTTTTTCGAACGTTCCAAGGGAGCAGCGGATGGTTTGAATTCCATTCTGGAATAATGAATCGAACATTTTCCCACCATTTGCCTACCCCTCCTCTCCCACGGTTGTTTCCTTTTTCTCAAAAGATGGCGCCACCTGCGCATTTCGTTTCTGTATAGAGGAAGAAGGGGCGTGGAGGACAATCTTCAAACAAGCCAGCTGCCGCATTCTCTGTGGAAACCCGCCAGATGGCGCGACGCAGACTTGATGAATAAATGCCACCCTGCACAGTCGGTGCTCTACAGCCTCCATGCATCCCCCTGCATCTACTTTTCCTCGAAAATTTCTCTTCCTCTCTTCAGTTCTCTATCTTTCTTTCTCTCAATTGTCGAGTAACAGCTGAGAGCCTGCAAGAGAAGAGTGGAGATCTTAAGTGTTTTTTCATTTTAGTTTTTTTTTTTTTTTTTTTTTTAACTAGAGGTTTGTTGTTTTACGTAACTTGGTTGTTCTGTTTGTGCACATTTATTTCCATAGTCTGTAATTTAATAACTGAAACAAACGAGTTTAATCCATCGAGAGAATGGCACAAAAAACTTTTATAGTAGAAACTAGGGAACATGCGCTCAGCGAATGGATAAAATAAAGGAAATAAAATCTTAGTTACACATAAATGAAAAATATTTTCTAATATTTAGAAAAAAAATTCATTAACAGGTTACGTACTAATGAGATACTAAATATTAGTGAAAGATTAAAATGTTTATTACATAAAACTATTACAAACTTACTTGTACTAATTTTATAAAAATGTATTTACAAACCTTACCTTTTTTAGAAATTTTCTTTGCTATAAATTAAATATGTTTAATTTTTACTTAAATATTCTTTTAAATAAGCCATGTCTTTTCAAATTTAAAATACTGAGCGTAAAATAATATTTACATGTTATTGCTTTTTAAATTATTAAATAAATGTTGTCTAGTTAACATTTTTAACCAAATTTAAACTCTTTTAATAATTGAAGAGCAAACATTCAAACCGTGTTTTCTCTAAAAATAAAAAATGTAGTTAGTGATTTTTCTTTGAACGTAACATAAAAATAGTATGTTTACATATCTTCCTACATATGTCTTCATATTTTCCTAGTATCTAGTAATACATCTAAACAAACGATATTTAGGTTTTAAGTTTAGTTATTTTTTTACTGATTAGTTTTTATGCTGTCTGAAAAATTATATCTGAAGGAGAAAACACGGTTTGAATGTTTGCTTCACAATTAAAATTTAATATTTCTTAGAAAAAGTACCGTTTTTCTGAGATTATTACGGTAAACTCTTGCGGAACATTACATGCATGGGTCGATCTGAGGATTATTTTTGTCCTTAACTTCGTACATTTTTCACTATTTTCTTCTAAGTTTCAGGGTTTTTTTTTTTCGATTAATTATTTTAATTACTTTTATTGCTTATTAGTAAAACGTATTTAAATGTAATTTAATATTATTTTAAGTAGTCATATATAATCTATTTTGTATTAATTATAAATTATTATCTATTCGTTTTTCGTGAAAAGGCAAAATTAATTTTTAAATTAAGAATACATAACCTTAAAGAACACAAAAAATTCTTAATGGAACCAGTTGATAGTTACTTTAAAATTTATAAAATCCCATCTGTGCTCATCAACATTATCGCATTATTATACAACCATCTCGCATTTTTATCCATCGTGAACCACGCTTGTTTACCATCTGTTGTTGTGTCATTGTCGATTCATGTTCTTAGACTGTCTAAGAACATGATTCGACAAGAGTTTATTTAACAAAACAGTATTAAGTGTACTTTTTTTTACATAGGACCTATTGCTAGCGCTCGAATAACTTTACTGCCTACTGCAGAAGATCATCTCTTCCACGGAAGGTTGGTTGGTTGGGTTTTACGCCGCACTAGTGCTGCGCAAGGAAAAATTGGCGATGGTCTGGGACTCACCCCTAGAGGTGGTCCGGAGACATGCCATCACAATTTTGATCCTCCATGGAAGGGATGGTTCTCCCACTTCGGTGACCCCCAGAGGTATAATTTTGATGGGAACATGGAGGACATTGCGGCCACGACAGATTTTACGTGCACCAGCCACCATTAGTGTACACGACTGTCTTTGTCTGGCTCGAGTACCGAACCCGCAATCTTCCAATTGCAAGCCCAGCACTCTACCGACTGGGCTACCGCAGCCCCCCCCCCCCTTCCACGGAAGGTAAAACATGTAATGGCATGTATCCAGATCACTCCTTGGGTAACTCTTTAATCGTCGTCTATTGCACATTTCGCAGCTTTAGGTCGAAGTAAAACTCACTTAAACTCAACTTATACCTTGTAGGATCAAAATAGGGATGAAATGGCATGTTACAGTCGGTAACATAAGTATCCGAACACTAGCAAAACTTCCTATATAAAAAAAGTAGAGTTAATACTGTTTTGTTAAATAAATCCTTGTCGAATCATGTACTTAGTCAGTCTAAGAACATGATTGGACAAGGATTTATTTAACAAAACTCTGTCTTTTTTATATAGGAAATTTTGTTAGTGTTCGGATACTTTTGCTACTGACTGTACTGTACCATTATTAAGTATGACTCCCAGACTGTCGTCAACAGTTATTGTGTAGTTAATTTATCTATTACAAAAATTAATCTAATGCAAATTTAACGATATAAAATTTGTAAAGATAAATTATTTATATAAATTTTATATCAATAAATTAGCATTAGATCAGGGAAAATTTTCTGTGCAAAATAGTACAAACTCAATAAATTGTAATCTTTTCTTGCCTTACAGTGGGGCTACAGTAACTTAGTTGGTTACTGACCCCAGTGGGCCGCGGTAACCCAGCAGGTAGAGCGGCGGTCTCGTAATTGGAAGATTGCGGCGTTCAGTACTCGAGCCGTCCAAAGACCGTCGTGTACATGAATGATGGCTGGAGTACATAAAATACGTCGTGGCCGCAATGTCCTCCATGTTCCTTCCGAAAATACTTCTAGTGTTACTGAAGAGGAAGGACTATGTTTTCTATGGAGTTTCAAAATTGTGATGGCATGTCTTTGGGCCACCCTAGGGGTAACTAACACTTAAAATTTTTCTTCAAGTTACGTACTTAAACTTGTCCTTTGATTGTATAAGTTTATGCGTAATCTCCTCGAATTTTTCAAATTATCTCTTCCCTTTCCGGCATCACTAATCTGATACAAACACATGTAAAATTCTTGTACAGTCGGTAACAAAAGTGTCCGAACAATAGCAAAAATTCCTATGTAAAAAAAAGTACACTTCATACGGTTTTGTTAAATAAATCCTTATCGAATCATGTTCTTAGACTGACTAAGAGCAGGATTCAACAAGGATTTATTTAACAAAACCGTACGAAGTGTACTTTTTTTACATAGGAATTTTTGCTAGTGTTCGGACATTTTTGTTACCGACTGTACTCGCATACAAATCGTGTCGGGCTATTAAAGTCTCAAAACATCTTCTCCGTTGTGCATCAAATTTGAGATGAGACGCTTCTGGACTATCCTTAGGAGTGACTCTCAGATAGTTACTAATATCCCACTGCGACTAAGTAACTCGAATACGACATTATTCCACTCAGTCTCAACCTTCTAAAAAAATATCTAACATCTTTAAAGAAACGGAAAAAAAAATGTTGAACTTCTTGGAATTTTTGATACAGAACATGCATTTTATGAATATTTTATAATTATTCAAGTGATTCGGTTGAGTTTAGAGTTGAGTGAGTTTAACGCTACACAGGAGCTGCCCAATACGCTACCGAAGTGTGACGTCACTGACCTTCTCTGTGCACATACCACAGATTATCATACAGATAGAACAGTGAAGCTAAAACGCGAACCGGAAATATAGTAGCACCACTAGTGTCAACAGAGGGGAACTACATGTGTTAAGTCTACATGAATAGCATCTTTGATCGAAAATTGTTTTTCTATTTCGCGAGTAGTTAGTAGCAGGTTAGTATGGGAAGTTTTCTTTTTCTTCACTTTCTATTGTTTTTGAATTCACAAAATTATCCTCAAAACATTCACAGCTGTTCTTCTAAGAAATAATTTTTTTTTTTTTTATAATGTTTAAAAATATGCTTTGTGAAACATATTCATATTCAAGTACAAATTAAAATTACAAACTGTAATTCTGAAATAGCAGTATGAAATCATTAAATATTTAACGTTGCTTGGTTTAAATAATACAAAATGCCTTAAAATGAAAAATAAAGTTTTTATTTTATGTATATTTTCAAAGTTTATTTTCTTAATATTTAGCACTTGCTTCTTAAAATAAATTGCTTTTGACAGTCAAGTTTGTAAACAATAATAAAGTTGCCAACGAAAACGTATGTGCAGTTTTCTTTCCTTCACTTTTTCTACTACTTTTAAATTTCAAAATCATAACATTCACAGCTATTTTCTAGGAAATAAAACTAATTTTTATTATGTTTGAAAATAAATTTTTCCAAACACATTCGTGTTTAAGAGTACAAATTAATATAACAAACTGTAATGCTGAAATAGCAGTATGGTATGAAATCTTAAATATTTAACATTGCTTGGTGTAAATAATAGAAAATGCTTTAAAATGAAAAAAAAAAAAAAAATTCTGGTTTATGTATATTTTCGAAATTTATTTGCTTAATATTTAGTACTTGCTTCTTAAAATAAATTGCTTTCGACAATCAAATTCGTAAACAATAACAAAGTCCAAACGTAAACATCAATAAATGGTTAGTCGGTTGGATGTTGGGTTTAACGTTGCACTAATATTCCGATATGAACATAGATACATTAAAAATAAGACGAGCGATTGCGTAAGCTGGAGAGCTCGAGAAACTTACAGCCGTTGACAATAGGGTCGTTGCAGTCAAATTCCGGTTACCGAAGAATATACGGGAGTGTCCTATCTGTATAATAATCTGTGGCACACACCAACCAATGTGTTCCCGTGCTAAATGGTCATTGTCCGAGAATCAGAGGGAGCTAATTGGTCCGATAGTCATTGGTGTGTGCCCAGAGAGGGTCAGTGACGTCATCACTTTAGTAGCGTATGGGGTACTGCAACAGCATATAATACCTTCGAACTGAGCTAACGTCACGGAAGATCATTTAATTTCATTCAATTCACACCATCCTACAAATATTATACAGTCGGCAGCAAAATTATTGAAGGACTAGCAATAATTTGCATTTAAAAAGTATACCTAGTACTGTTTTGTTAAGTAAATATTTGTCGAATCATGATCTTAGTCTTTATGCTGTATCAGACAGATTTCCGCCAGCCATCATTAATATACCCGACGGTCTTTGTCTGGCTCGAACATCGAACCCGCAATCGTTTAATTACGAGCTCGGTACTCTATTGATCAGTCTACTCCCCCCCACTCTTCCCGCCAAAAAAAAAAAAAAAAAAGTGGGACTCTTCACATTGGTAGGGAAGGTGTGTCAGCTGGAAAGTTGATAACCACAGCAAATATCAATGACTGTCTATTCTAAACACAAAATTTTTAATATCATTCTCTGAAAATATCTTATTTTGATAGGGAAATGTGAAAAATTGTTGAATTTCGCGAAATTTGAGTGAGAATATGACTATGACAAGAAGCATTTTGCGCATTTTTACTGGAGAAATTCAGAAAAATTCCAAATTTATTCCAAAAGTAATAAACTTGGATTACAGAATTAAAAAAAGGTGCTTTCTCTTTAAAAGAATGTATCAGAGATTAAGACTAATACCACGAACACATCAACTATTTCTATCGTCGAATAATGACGTAAAAATATGTTTTCAAAAATTATAAAGTGAAAAATATCGTAACAGCAGCAGGCATTTTTTCCAAGTTTTGAAAAACTATAGAAAGTAAATTATTTATCATTAATATTTATTATTTTTAGTTCTTCTTTATTAAGAATGAAAAAATTCACCCGTAATTGGATACTTGAAGCAATTTTTAACTCTTCTCTATTATAAGGGTAGTCTAACCTGGGTATGTATTCTCCGATCCGATTGCCGTAGCGACCGTCCTTAAATAACGACAGTCGTCAAATCAAAAGTCGGAATGTGACGTCACGTGATCAAAATAACGACTGCCACAGTCGGAATTGAGGTATAGTCTGGTCGGAGAATAGATGCCCTGGTGAATATACCAATGAATGAGTACATCACGGATCATTAAGGTCATTCGAAGTTCATGTTATTCTATGGTGAAATTGTTTATAGAATTACAGTCGGTAACGAAAGTGTCCGAACACTAGCAAAAATTCCTATGTAAATAAAGTACACTTCATACGGTTTTGTTAAATAAATCCTTGTCGAATCCTGTTCTTAGTCAGTGTAAGAACACGATTCGATAAGGATTTATTTAACAAAACCGTATGAAGTGTACTTTTTTTACATAGGAATTTTTGCTAGTGTTCGTACACTTTTGTTACCGATTGTACACACTACCTAATTGTTATTTTAAAATTCCGTTTTCATATTCTGAAAATACGAAGCTTTAAATTAGTACTCATTTCCCAAAAAATTATTTATAAAAATGTATATGGGATTTAGTGACTTGAGGCGGGGAAATCGTAAGAATGAGTGAGCAGCTTTAAATTTATTTTTAAATGTTACGTCAGCATAATGTTATATTCGACCATTAAAAGATTTTGATATGTTCATGTTAGCAGCCTTCGTTTTATGTGATAGAAAAAATCTGGAGTGACTCCACTCGACTTTCCGAACATGGAGTAATTAACAGTTTTGTAAATAAAGTAAAGAAAGAGGAGTTGTTAAACAAACAAAAGAAAGAAAACCATAATAGAGTGTTTGAGTATTTTTCTCCATATAGTACACGATGTTTTATTTAACGCTACTGAACTTTGAGCCCATAGATCATAATGATAAAGAATTTTTCGTTATGTCCCTGTAAAAATCTATAAATGCTAGATTCACCAAAATGCCTGTAGTTAGGGCAACAGTGATTTATAATATTCATATAAATTTTCAGCTCAATTGAATAAGGCGTTTAGATGCTATCTCACTTTTAAAAATTTAGTCCCATAGGCCATAATGATAAAGAATTTTTCTTTGTGTCCCTGTAAAAAAAACTGTGAGTGCTAGATTCACCAAAATCTATACAGTTCGTGCAACTGTGACCTATAACATGTGTACAAATTTTTTGCTTAGATTAATAAGGCGTTTAGACGCTATCACACTTTTAAAAATTTGGCCCCTTAGGCCATAATGATAAAGAATTTTTCTTTGTGTCCCTGTAAAAAAACTATAAGTGCTAGATCCACCAAAATCAATAGAGTTCGTACTATAGTGACTTACAATATACATACCAACTTTCAGCTTATTCGAACAAAGCATTTAGACGCTAGCGTGTTCAGTCACAGACATACACACATACAGACATACATCATCGCAAAAATAGTGAAAACGGACTCAGGGGACCTCGAAACATCAAAATCTCAAATTCGGATTTTTGACATGATTGCAATACTTTCCTCACTATAGTGTTCGGAAAGTAAAAAACTTAAAAACTTTATTATTAATTAACAATAATCACATTTTTAGTGAATTTGACTAATTAACGGACATTAATATCTTTAATCGGTTGTTATTAATAAGTACCAAAGGAGTTAAGTGAATGTGATTAAATAATGGACATTAATTATTAATAATTACCAAGGAAGTTTGTTCCATGTGGTCAATTAGTAATATGTTAATAATGGAAAACTCTAGCTAAACGCATTGAAAATTATTACAAACTTCTTCGGTAATTATTAATAATAACCAGTCAATGTGATAAATTCTCAAAAATTATTCACTTCAATCAAACGTCATTTGTAATTATTAATAATAACCGGGAAAGGTGATAAATTCTCAAAAATTATTCACTTTAACTGGCTTATTTGGTTATTATTAATAATCGCCAGTTATTATTAATATATACCAATTAATCACGTATGCCTGAGCTAAAGTTTATATCTAAGCTAAAATATTATGTATAACAGTTTTACAAATTATCTTTTGTTCTTTTCTTTTTTCTTTTTATATTACGTTTTAAATTATTAGTACGATAGGACTATTTCTTTCAGACAGCGATTTTGCGTTGTCGCAATTTCAATATGCCAGGATGCCTGCCAATGTCCAATTTTGCCATTTAATTTCTTAAACTATCTTAAAATGCTTAGAAATTTTATTGAAAAAGTCATCAACAGTGAAAAGTCATTTTAAATAGTTTGGAGTATAAGATGGATTTTTTTTTTTTTTTTTTTTTTTTTTTTTTTTTAATACCAACTGTGTGAAAAATGCCAGAGCCGGGAATTGAACATAGGCCCTCCGTTTAACGTGCTGATGCTTTTCCACTTAGCTACCCTGACTGATAACCAGCTCGGCATTTTACATAATAACCGTTATATCTGCGTTTGCAGTTACGATGACCTGGCCAACATTCATTATGTTGTTATTAGCCATGGTGGCTAATAACATTTCTTCTTCTGCTTTTTTTCTTTTCTTCTTCTTTCTTTCTTTCTTTTTTTTTTTTTTATTTTAGTTACATGATTGTAATATATAAATCAGTCCTGTCATACTAAATTAAATTCTGTCAAGGACAGAATTTTCTAAAAATATTATTTGCCGTGATTTTATTACTTTGAACTTATTTTATTTTATTTTATTTCATTTCATTTTATTAACGCGTTATCTAAGTTTAAAATGTTTAACATTCTTTTTCAGTCCATTCACTATTTTCAGTTTGTTAATTACTTTTCTTAATAACTAAAAAAAAAATATAAAAAATAATTTTTATGTTATAAAAAAAAAAAAAAAACCCTACAATATACTTTAAACAATAAAAATTTATCATGATACAGGTATTTACAAAAATGCATGAAAGGATCAGGAAATAAATTTTCCTCGCATAGCTGTCACATGCGACATTCCTGAAATCGATTTATACGACATTCTCCCCCCCCCCCCCCAGCATTTAATCCACACGTTGGCGCCCTAGCATCACCCTCGCCAAGCCCCCGCCAAAAGGGGGTTGTCAGGCTAGATTATTCTCCGCGTCAGCAGTAGGAACGTGCCAGAGAAGAACGCTAGCTGCCTTCGCACCCCTCTGCAGGCCTGAAAACATCTCGGCTCCGATGATTCTTTGTGACGGTAATTCTTCGTTGTAGTACTTTCTCTTAATTTACATCTAACTGTCGTATTCATGAGCGTACATTATTTATTTATTTCGATATTTATTTATTTTTTTAAATTAAACTGGTTTAAAAAAAAATAATGCGTCCCATTTAAAATAAAAGGGGATCAGTTCATATTTATTTTTCTTGCCTGCAACTTATCACTTGGATGATATCAGAGAGATAATATTTAAAATTACATAATCATCTCACATAAACATATTATACTATATAATGTACTAAACAAATGTGTAATTATACATGTAATATTACAAAAATACGTAAATAAATTAGACAGTAAAATGAAAGTATTAATAACAATTATTTTACGAAAATGATTAAATAATTCTTCTGCGGTAAACTGAGAGAAAATAATTATTTTTGAGATATTAATGAAAATATAATATTCGTATAAATCGAAGAAATTTACGATATTATTATTATTATTATTATGAATAAACGTAATTGATTTGATACTGATGGTTCTTTGTAAAGTTAATTCTCAATCGTAATACTTTCTCTTCATTTAATTCTAACTGTCGTATTTATTAGCGTACATTGTTTATTTTATTATTTTGTTATTTATTTATTTACCTTTTTTTTTAAAATTAAACTGGTTTACAAAATAATGCGTCCCATTTAAAGAAAAAGGGAATCAGATGATATTTATTTTTCTTGCACGCAACTTATCACTTGAATGATACCAGAGAGATAATGTTTAAAATCATTATATAATTATATTAAGATAAGTTATATAATTATTTCATATAAATGCATTGTATTACTTAACGTATTAAATAAATGTATAATTATACATAAAATATTGTATTTGGACGTAAATAAATTAGACAGCAAAATGAAAGTAATAATAATAATTGTGTTTTACAGTAATGATTAAATAATTCTCTGAAGTAAACTGAGAGAGAGAAAAACATCTTTGAAATACTAATAAAAATATAATATGTATAGAAAACGTAGAAGTATGAGAGATTATTTTTTATGCAAAAGTAATTGATTAGATACTGATGTTCTTTGTAAAGTTAATTCTTTATCATAATAGTTGCTCTTCATTTATATCTAACTGTCGTATTCGTCATCGTACGTTATTTATTTTGTGATTATTATTATTATTTTAATTAAACTGGTTTATAAAGTAACGCATCCAACTTAAAATAAAGGGGAATTAGTTGATATTTATTTATTTATTATTATTATAATTTTTTTTTTCATACAATTAATCACTTGAAAGGTACTAAAGAGATAATTTTTAGATGACATAATTATTTCACATAAACATATTATATTATATAATGTATTAAATAAATATGTAATTATATATATATATATATATATATATATAAAACATTAAAAAATACGTAAATAGATTATACAGTAAAATAAAAGTAATAATAACAATTGTTTTACAGAAATGATTAAATAATTCTTTTGTGGTAAACTGACAGAAAATAATTATTTTTGAGCTAATAAAAGTATAATATGCGTATCAATCAGAGAAATTTGCAAGATTATTATTATTATTATTTAATAAAAGTAATTGATTAGACATTGAGGATTCTTCGTAAAGTTAATTCTCGATTCGCAATAGTTCCTCTTCATTTAAATCTAACAATCGTATTCATTAGCGTACGTTGTTTATTTTATTATTTTGTTATTTATTTATTTATTTATTTTTTTAATTAAACTGGTTTACAAAATAATGCGTCCCATTTACAGTAAGAGGAGAGCAGTTGATATTTACTTTTCTTGCATGCAACTTATCAATTGAATGATATCAGAGAGATAATGTTTAAGTATAATTATTTCACATAAATGCATTGTATTGCGTATATATAACGTATTAAATAAATGAATAATTATACACAAAATATTGCATTTATACGTAAATAAATTTGACAGCAAAATAAAAGTAATAATAACAATTGTGTGAATAATTTTCTTATGCAAACCGAGGGGAGAAAAAAAGTCTTTGGCATACTAATAAAAATATAATATGCATAGCAAACGTAGAAGTATGGGAGATTAATTTTTATGTAAAAGTAATTGATCAGACACAAATGTTCTTTGTGAAGTTAATTCTTTATCATAATAGTTCCTCTTCATTTACATCTAACTGTCGTATTCATGAGCTTACGTTATTTATTTCGTTATTATTCTTATTGTTATTTTAATTAAACTGGTTTACAAAGTAACGCGCCCCATTTAAAGTAAAGGGGGATTAGTTGATTTTTTTTTTCTTGCATGCAATTAATCATTTGAATGATATCAAAGCTATAATTTTTAGATCACATAATTATTTCACATAAATATATTATATTATATAATGTATTAAATAAATATGTAATTATATATATAAAATATTAAAAAAAAATACGTAAATAGATTAGACAGTAAAATAAAAGTAATAATAACAATTGTTTTACAGAAATGATTAAATAACTTTTCGGTTGTAAACTGAGAGAAAATAATTTTTTTTGAGATACTAATAAGAATATAATAATCGTAGAAAACGGAGAAATATGCGAGATTATGTTTTTTTTATGAACGTATGTAATTGATTACATACTGATAATTCTTTGTAAAATTTAGTCTTTATCATAATAGTTCCTCTTCGTTTAAATCTAACTGTTGTATTTATTATCGTACATTGTTTATTTATTTATTTATTATTATTATTTTAAAAGTAATCTGGTTTACAAAATAATGCGTATTATTCAAAATTAAAGGGGATCAGTTGATATTTATTTTTCTTGAATGCAACTTATCACTTGAATAATACCAAAGAGGTAATGTTTAATTAGATGATGTAATTATTTCATATAAATATATAATGCATTAAGTAAATGTGTAGTTATATATATAATTTTACATAAATACGTAAATAAATTAGAAAGCAAAATAAAAATAATAATAGCAATTGTATTTTATGGAAATTATTAAATAATTTTTTGTTGTAAACTGAGAGAAAATAATTATTTCTGAAACGCTAATAAAAATATAATATGTATAGCAAACGGAGAAAGATGTGAAATTATTTTTGATGCAAAAGCATTGATTAGATACTGATGATTCTTTGTAAAGTTAATTCTTTATCGTATTGGGTCATATTCATTTACATCTAACTGTCGTATTCATTGGCGTACGTTATTTATTTCGTTACGAATACTATTATTATTTTTAAATTCGACTGGTTTACAAACTAACGCATTCCGTGTAAAGTAAAGGAGGATGAAACGCAGAACTATTTTCTTTTAATGTAAAAGTTGTTGATTAGATTTTGATTATTATTTGTAAAGTTAATTCTTAAAATGGGATCTTTTCAATTAAATTAAAATGTCGTATTTATTAGCGTACATTACTCATTTACTGATTTCGTTTATGGTTTACGTAATAAAACAGGTGTATAAATAATATGACGAATCCTTTTTTTTTTTTTTTTTTTTTCAATTTTTATTAATAAAAGATCAATTGATATACATATACATATATATATATATATATAAATATTTAAAAATAACTTGCCACAGTAATGTTATAAAAGGTATTATAGTGTTTAAAAGGATATCATGGCATACACAAATAAATTAGAGAAAGAAATTAAAGTAACAATAAACGAGAATTTTTTAAAGAAATAATACATAATATCATATTGAAAAACTAAAATATTAAATAGATATTTTTACGATGCTAATGAAAGGATAATATGTATAATTACAGAAACCTTAGAGTACCTTTATAATATATTAGCATTAAAAAATATTGCATATAATATAACCAATTTCTGCAGCATTGTTTATGCTAAGCAAATGAGTACTATAATGCTAATAACACTGCATTAAAAAAAAAAAAAAAAAAAAATGAGCCCTAATATCATTTTTGCTAATTTTTATGTAAAATGACCTCCTGAATCCAACTATGACCTCCATTTTGTCCAATCACTCATCATTTTCTCAAGACGCCACCCCCTCCCCCAATTTTTATCACTGTTCGGTAATTTTAATGCCATGAATATGATTTAGAAAATGGAAAAGTATTATTCTAGTATTTAAAAACAGAAAAAATATAATGTATAATATATAATATATAATAATATTAATTGATTAATAAAATATAATAAATGTACTTTATAATTTCAGTGGCAATCCCCCCCCCCCACCCCCTCTATATTTTCCTCTTGCTGAAAATGTTCATATTTTATAATTTTTCACTTCTGTAGCTCCTCAGAAGATGTTTAACAGTTAAAATTATCCTGTCCTCCCCTACAAATCAAATTTACTGCCATAAAATTACCGAAAAGTGATAAAAATAGAGGACCATCCCTAAAAAATGGTGGGTGATAGGGCAAAATGGGCGTCATATTCGGATTCAGGAGGTCATTTTACATAAGAATTCGCAAAAATGATGTTGGGGTCGAATTTCCTGCAGAGCAGTGTAATTATGATAAGTGATTTCCTTTCTAAAAATTTTCAAAACTTCGTACAACAGTTTCAAAATATGGATTGTCTTTGAATTTCGAGAATATGTGATCATCCTATGGATAGTGGACGTAGAAATATGAGAAGTATGTGATGCTTATGTGATATATGTGATGTCTTTAATGTTTAAGTATCAGTTGGCATTCTTTCTTTTGCGATGAAAATCTATATTTAAGGAAGAAAAGAGGAATTATAATATGTTAAAACGTTTTTTTTTTCTTTCTCTTGGATAAAAATTTATCGTACTAAAAGATATTACTGAATATCATTTGAAAAGTTTTGAGAAAACTTTGAATCAAATTGCCTAAGAATCGTAGTGAATTCAAAATTTTGAAGGAAGATTATTTTAGATTAAATAAAGGTTAATATTAAAATGATTATTTTTGTTGTAGCATAAAATATAATATAAGCATGATATCTACAGAGAGGATAAAAATATACCGCCTTCATCTAGAACGAATAAATGGTCATTTTCTAGATCCCTAAACAAGAATTATTGATTTCCGAGCTATACGTATAATGCACGCCAATAAGCTGAATAGATGAAATGATCGAAAATTTCTAGTCTATACTTTTCTAGATGGTAAAATAATATTCTAAATGTTTAGTATATTATGAATCCTTTGTATTGCTTGATTTTCGCTTGATCTACTAGAACTAGGTCATAAACCAAGATTATAGTTGCTAAAACTCGCCTCTTGTATTCGCATTTTTTTACAGAAATTTTTAAATAAGTTTGACCTCGAGAATATAGGCAAACATACTAGAATTCTAAGAAGGGTTTCTAGAACTCGCTTTCAAAGGGGACTAGAATTTATAAAGATGACATGGAACTATTTTTACTAGAGCCACAATTTAGATTCTAGACGTCAGTTACAGAATTTTTTTTCAGTTTAATCCTTTGGGTACATTTGACGAGTGAGACTCGTCATGTGCTTACTTGGGCGAAGTTACGGTGGACGAGTGTTACTCGTCATCTGAATTTAAGAAGTAGGCGTTAATGTTTGCGGCACCCCCGCCAGTGGGCGTTAATCGCAAACACTTTCCTGGTGTTTTTTTTATGATATCTTACAACCATACTTATATCATCAATATAAGTATATTCCAAATAAAACGTATTACTTTTACATATTAACACTTTCGCGACCGCTGACGTAGATTCAAATCATTTGAAAATGTGTAAGTCCACCAGTGGGTGTTTCTTTTGCAATTTGTATGCTATTTTTTTCTTAAATATATAATTAATATTCACAATTTTACAATGAAATATACTATGGATACAAATACTTTGATTAGAAAGAATAAAATTATAATGTATATCCATTTTTAATATAAATGTGAATACAGAAAATTTTGTCCTGAAATATTGTAACATGGGAGAATAACGCCCACAGGCGGACCTTACTGTCAAAAATTCAAAATCATTCCATATAGTGACAAATTAAATCCGTCCCTAGGGCAGAAAAATCTTCAAATAATTCAGTACATGCGAGAAAAATACCAGAGGATATTTAGAAGAAAAATAATTGGCATTCAATTTTATGGTGTGATAATGCATTTTTACGGAGATAATTTTTAAGAAATCCTTATATAATGATGTAAATATGACGGAAGGTACGAAAACTATCTATGATAATTTTATTTTTAAAGAAAAAAGTAATAAATGTCCTATTTACGCTTATATTTATTTAATAATGAAAATTCAATCATTTACAGAAGTTTTAAAACTATGCATCGAAATTTAAATGATCATCAAAAGTAATTGATATGTATTGCAATTAATTCAAAGTTTTAAGGAGTACATGCACTGTTAAAAATACTGCAGTAAAATTATGGGCAAAGCCCGGCAGCAGAGATTCCAGACAAAGCCCGTAAAAAAACATTTAGACAGTGAATGATGCATCGACAGTAATTTTACGTTGTGATGAAACAAACAACCAATCTGTAAAAAAAGTAGTATTAAACGTAAAATTAAAAGTTAAAGTTTGAGTTTCTCGAATACTTTTAATATTGAATATTGTTAACGTTCAAATTATGCACAAAAAATATTTTCTTTTAAGACTATTTTAAAATCTAAATTTGCTATTTTTGATAAAATTAAGAAGTCAGTCAATTCTCATATTGGAAAAAAGAATAGATTTGCATAGATTAACGGTTTTTTCTCGTAAAAATTACAAAATTATACTTTCAAAACATCAATAACATATCGACCATTTAGCTAGTAAAACGGTCATTCCCTGTAAAATTATACTGTCATTTCCTAAATTATACTTTCAAAACATTAATTTACGGATTATAACCGGTTAGGTAGCAAAATGGTCATTTCCCCTAAAACTATACGGTCAAATACCGTGAATTTACATTTTTTTTTTTACAGTGTATTTACTGTTAATTTGGAGGAAACTGGAATCAATTAAAGAAAATGATAATTTTTATGATGCGGAAAAGATTATATACACATTAAATCTAAGAATTCTTTAAATATACCTGATGATTATTTAAGAAAACTAACTGATATATTTTTTTCAGGGATGAAAATTTATTTTTACAAAACGGGAGGGGAATTTTAAGATGCTATAAACGATGTTTTATACAAATTTGATGGATAGAATTACGTCAAATAATTTTGTTAAAGAAGAGTAATAAATGTTGTATCAAATTTCTTTCTTAGAAGAAAACTTATGTTTATAAGATATAATTTAAGTTTTAATAATGATTCAGAAATTTATGAAAAAAATTTGAAGCAAGTTATATGAATCACGATGAATTCGAAGCTTCAAGAGGTTACACAGAGTTTAAAAGCTAAAATGAAGCAAATTTCCCCCCTTTATATATATATATATATATAATTCAAAATTTGGAGCATTTAAAAAGCAACGT
Source organism: Salticus scenicus (assembly GCA_963930645.1). Taxonomy (NCBI): domain Eukaryota; kingdom Metazoa; phylum Arthropoda; class Arachnida; order Araneae; family Salticidae; genus Salticus; species Salticus scenicus. The sequence goes on from OZ005662.1 coordinate 92,307,276, forward strand.
TAATAATAAAGGAATTAATAAATAAATTGATTAATTAATTAAATTAAATTAAAATTCAATCGCATATTTTAGAATTTGTGGAATTCACTTTTTCTTTATGTGCATTATTATTTTCATTTATATTTAATGTATAATATTTTTCATTTTGGAGATTCTTTCTATTATGATAAACAGAAAATGTACAACTAAGAATGACTGAGAAACTTCTTTAAATTTTAAGATATATTCATAAATTTTAAATATTTATTATTTTAAATACATTTAGATTAATCGAAAAGGGATTATCTTAGAGTGATAATAACATGTTATCGATAGAGTGTAAAAAACTATGCATTACAGTTATTTAATTTAATTTATTTTATTATTATTTTTTTAAATGTATGAAATATTTTTAGATATTATTAGATTTGTTAAATGAAAATTTTTGAAAAAAAATACTACTAAATAGAAAAAGTTGAATAAATATATAGAAATAGTTTGCAAAAATTAAAAAATGCATTTAGGAATTTATGAAATTTACTTTTTTTTTATATACTGGAAAGCTTTAGAGCAATCGAAAGAATATATATATATAATCTTTAAATTATATAAAATGTTACAAAGGCAATATATAAATGTATGCACCATTCTCATTTATTTAAGATGAATTATCGTGGCACTTATATTGCTTACTCTCATTGCTGTTTTCACGCTGCCTATATATATACACCCCGCGACAAAAATATAGGTACAAGGGTTTTTTTCTTTGATTCTTCATAAAATAACATTATCTAAATTGTGCTTACCATTTATTATTATAATAAAAAAAAAACACTATTCCCGGACTAATTTTTTTTAACGACTAATTTCGAAAAGTTTTAAGACTAATTTTTTTCTAATTTAAGACTACACTCCGCGACAAAAAGATAGAAACAAAGAGCTTTAATATCATCATGTAAATTGTGCTGATCATTTATTATCAAAACAAAATATTATCATATCAAAAACATATTAAATGTTTGAATCATATTCAAAATAATCATATTTAAAAAAAAAAAAAAAAAAAACTTTGTTTCTGTCTTTTTGTCGCGGTGTGTAGTCTTAAAATTGAAAAATTTTAGTCTTAAAATTTTTTTTTATTAGTTCGGGAATAGTGTTATTTTATGATAATAATAAATAATAAGCGCAATTTAGATAATGTTATTTTATGAAAAATCAAAGAAAAAACCCTTTGTACCTATCTTTTTGTCGCGGGGTGTACACACATATATATATATATATATATATGTATATATATTGCTGTTGTTTTTCTTCCTGCAGATTGTGCTTAATATTTTAGATGCCCCCCCCCCCCCGAAAAAAAAAAAAAAAAAAAGAAAAAAAAAAAATAGATAGTTAAATATTTTAGTTAATAGTGTTTGAAAGGGCTTATTTATCTTTCAGTATCATTTTTATTTTTTTAATTTATTATTATTATTATTATTGTTATTATTATTATTTTATCGCTTTACCGCTTGTTTGATATGTCTTTCAAGTTTGAATTTCAAATCCAAAGATTTATATAGGTATTCTTTAGAAATAAATTAGTAATTACGGGGTATCAAACTTATGCTCTACCAATTTGTATTCATGGGTACATTTTTCTTCAATTAAAATGAGATAAGTAATTTATTAATAATAATACGCACTGTCTCTATTACCCTCCCTTTCTAACTATCTTTCGAATTAGAAAAAAAAAAAAAAAAAAAAAAAAATAGAATTTCTATTATTTTTTTATGACAGATAATGAATTTAGAGAATATTTTCGTTGATTAGTTTTTCTACATTTTTCTGAATTGCTAAAGTAATACGAATTTTAATTTGATGTACCTTATATATTAAAAATAAATAAATAAGTGAGTTTTAATTAATGGTGAAATACATAATTAGAAATTTCAATGTTATATTGATATTAGTAAAAGATAAAACCATGAAAAAGTTTTTTTGAACAATAGAAGCTTTGCTTTACCGATTGACCTTTATGTTATCTTAAATGCCACAATTAAAAATGATTATACATTTAGTTTGTAATACATTAAGTAGTTATTAGAATACAATTACTAATGGAAAAGTAATGTTTTTTTAAATTTGAGTGCATTTAGTTAAATACCTCGGTAAATTCCCGATTTTCTTTATATTTTTAACATTAACATTACTGTTTATTCATCGTTATTATTATCATCCTATATCGTTTAATAACACATCTGTTTTAATTAATATTTTGTGAATTTCTTTTATAGCAGTATACATTGTTACTTTGTTACTACTACTTATTTCTATTTGGTATTTATTTCTATTGTTAGTAATGATTTGTTAAAATAATTATTATTCACGATGTAAACAAAATAGTTGGAGAATAATATTAAATAATACATCAGTATTACTGTTGAAAACGTGCGATATTATTTGACAACTGTTATTAATTTTTATTTTATTATTATTTAAATATTTTTTTTTTCGTATGTCATGCATTTAAAATTTATTTAAAATGTCAATTTTGTTAATAATAAGAATAATCATAATAGTAATTATTATTACATAAATTTTTCGTACTTTATGCTTTTAAAATCTAACTTTATTTAAAAAGTCAATTTTATTTTTATTTCTATGTTTATTATTATTATTATTATTTCTCCTTTATTGTATAATATGATTTTACAATCAAGTGACTGTTTTTCAATATGAAGAAAATGAAAACTTTGCTTAGTATAATAAGCCAAAATTTCACTTTGAGAAATTACTGTATAAATGAGATCTACCGACTGTTTTTTTTTTTTTTTTCTTCCTAACATTCATTATATTTAAAGTAAATTTACATAATATTAAACCAACATTAAAATATATTTTAGTGCTTTTATTTCAAGCAAAAATATTTTATTATAATAAATTCTAAGTCACAGCCATTTTTAAACTTTTTTTTAAAACAACTTTTCTCTTTAAAAATCAAAATTTCTTAATATTAAATCAAAATTTAAACATTTTTAATACTACATTAATACTTTTATTTTAAACAAAACTAACTTAAATTGTTTCAAGAAATGTTATTGCACTCCGGAATGCATTTTCTAGTTCTGTTGACGGTCCGCTTCTCTTTTAAAATTTTCTTCGATGAAAAGAAATAAAGAAGAAATCGATTTATTCCTTCTCAACCACCCTCCATCTTTTGCTCCCCCTCCTCGTCTCCTTCTATTCAATTAAGTGACCAACTCCAGCGGGAATGTGGGAGACAGTCACGTGATAGGTTTCCCGGGAAGAGGGAGCATTTTCCTACATCCGTTTACATCTCGGATGGGATGAAGGATTTAGTGCTCCAATTTACCAGAATAAGCAGAAAAGTATCTGTTGTTCTCTCACTTCTAATCTGTCGTATTCATCTACCCCTGATGCAGTTTGGAAAAGGGATTTCTTTCTTTCTTATACAATGGCAAGTCTGAAATATCTGTCTATTTGGCAGGAAATACAGGGTTACTTAAAAGTTGAAACCTAATTTCACATAACTAAGACTGGTATGTTATGGCCACCACAAAACTGTCTTCTATATCTTGACATAAACATTCATCCAGTACATATTATTTTTTTGAATTATCATTTATCAAAATTATTTTTCATGACGAAAGTCCAGTAGCTGAAACAGTATAGCACGGCAGCGAGCGCTGCAGATTATTTAAAGTTCTGCAGATTAATTTATCATCTTAAAAACAAATGCCAGGTTTAAAAATGCAAACGTAATTCACTTTATGTGTGTATATTACTGCACTTGTTGCACCTTCTTAATTTATTTTCTTTGTAGATGCAAATGTTACATATTTTATAAATTTCTAACACTTTTTTTTTATACCAAACTTGGTCTGACATTCTGGGGTCGCAGACAAATACAGAAAATTCTGCTACCTGTGGGATGAAAGCAGGCGATTTTCATCACAGAGAAGTATTACGCTAAATCTCCAAAGAATATCTTAGAAAATGATCTTACCTTAGAAAAATACCTTAAAAGGATACCTTAAAAAAGATCTTAAAAAGGATACCTTGGAAAATGAATTTATTCCTCCCCCCTCCCCCCCTTTTTTTTTCTTTTTTGATAAAATTGAAAAAAAAAAAAAAAACTTTTTATTAAATTATCACAAATGAGTGGTCCAAACATTCATTTTAAATGCATTGGCGAGGTCTTGTGAAAAATATCTATACTGAAAATTTTCACGAGGGTCCTTTCTCCCCAGGAGGAAGCCTACACACACACACACACACACACACATATATGTAGGGTAAGTGCACCAGTGACTGACACTTTTAGAGCAATCTCTGATGTTTTTCAATGTTCTAGTCATCAGAAAATATTTTTAGAAATCTTAAGTTAGTACATATGACATGAAAGACATTCAGAACCACATATATGTTAAAATATATACATTTTATAACTTTTTTTTTTTTTTTTTTTAATGAATTTTTATTTGACACCCACTCAATGTTCCAGTAATTGACACTGCCAGTTTTTCATTTTATCAGTCATTGGCCCCTATGTTCCAGTGTTTGACACTGCTAGTTATTCATTTTACCTGTTATTAGCATCTTATGCTCCAGTGTTTGACATAAAATTTTAAAATTCTTATATGTAAAATATATGATTATTTTTCTTATTTATTAATTATTTCGGGATAGATGTCAATTACTGGAGCATGCCAATCACTGGAGCACCTATCCTATGTATATATATTCCTGTTTGAATATTACTATTATAATTAAATATATTTCTTTAATTTCACATTAAAAAGTTAAAATTCATACTCATTATGTATATTAGTACGAAATTTTGTCCTAATACTGCCATAATAATAATAATAATAAAAAGATGATATTGCCACGTGTTGAGGAACTGATCCTCAAATGCAATCAGCTGCAGATCAAGGTTCAACTAAATATCAGATATGGTTATAAATGTTCATTCATTCGTATGATCCACAAAATTTTCGATACACACACAGAGACAGTCAAACATTTTAAAAAAATGGCCATATCGTACTTAGAACATTTCAAAACGTACAAATTTATAAAAAACGGGAGATTGAAAATTTTCACGTATCTAAAAATGATTACATGTGTATCGGACGAAATGGTGGGGGTATATACTGTAAAGCCGAATGTTTTACGCTATGGACCCTGGTCACTTGTAGAATATCCTCAACGTCGAGTTTTTCTTAGTTGTTCACCCTAAATTTGGAGAAAATCGTGGAAAACACCGAAAGATTAGCCAACGACCCAGCCTGCATTCGAACGCGGCACTTTTTGTTTATCAACTTTTGAAATAAAGACTCTCGGCCATTGGTAGGAATCATATCTGATGAGTGCTTAACGTTATCGATTTAAAGATTTTAGATAAAAAGGTAAACAAAACTCCAGAAAAATACGTGATACCGGAGGCATGCCATCACATTTTCGATCTTCCACGGGAGGGGATGGCGTACGTAATCCGATAACCCTCAGAGGTATGATTTCGATGAGAACATGGAGGAGATTGCGGCCACGACGAATTTTATGGCCACCAGCCACTATTAGTGTACACGACGGTTTTCGACAAGCTCGAGTATCGAACCTGTAATCTTCCAATTACGAGTTCAGCATTCTGCTGACTAGGGTATTGCTATTTAATGGATATAGGGTGATTTAAAGTATTCACACGCATATACAAAATGTTTTAAAAAAAATTGTTTGTTTCTTATTTTTTTATTTGTAAAATTCAGTTTCAAATTTTCTCCATTCTGAGAGCAGATCTATTTATGAAACGATGTTGACCAGTTATTCTGTTTTTATCGTTTACGTTTCTTTGAACTCGGCCTGAATACGAATAGAATTTTTCTAAAATGTATCACTCTGTAGACAGTCTCAAGCGACACGTTGTTTTTTATTTGTTTTATTTTTATTTAATTATTTATTTAATTTTTTTCTTTAAAAGAATCACAAAGAAAAAATTTATAAAAAATATACACTTTTTGAAATTTTTATAACAATAACTATTTTGCAAAAGTTGACTCAGGTTTGTCCAACCATTTTCTAGTTCTGTGGTTATATATTTTTAATTTATCTTAACTTATAAATGATTAAATATCTTTTCCGTTTCTCCCGCTTTTTTACTTTCTCTTACCCATAGGGTCGAGAAAGTATTGTTTTAGGATCAAATTTTTGAACGTGAGTTTTTGTTATATTTACATGTTCTGAGGTCCCCTGGATACGAAAATCATGTTTTTAGCGAATGGTCTGTCTGTGTGTCTGTTAACAGCATATCTCAAGAACAAATAGTAGCAGAAATTCCAAACTCGGTATTCTAAATGTGTATCAAATAGGGATGCTACAATAAGCTTTTCGTTGAGATGAAGGAAATAGTTCGTGTACAGGGACATTCAAAAGTATTCAAATACATTACGTCTATGGGGAAAATTGCAGGTAAGTAGAGTTTAACATCTACAGACTGCACTAAACCAAATGAAACGAATATATATTTTTTGCAATAGAGATAATTATCTGGGATTTTTTTTTTCTTTGTGTGTGTGTATGTAGGAGCCTCGCCGCCCCCCCCCCCCTAGGAGGGAAGTCCTCCCTCGAAGGAAGTAAATTTTCATGATGGGTATCTTTCAAAAGATCTCGCCAATACCTTCAAAACGAATGGTTGAACCATCGATCCGCGATAATTTAAAATAAAGTTATCGATTTTTTTCTTAAAAAAAAAAAAAAAAAAAAAAACTAATATTGAGAATAAATTCAACTTTCTTATTTGGATATTTGGTATTATACTACTTCTCTAATATGGAATTCGTCTGTATTATAAAAGATAATTTAAAAAAATAATAATAATTTTAATAAATTATTTTTTAAAAACAGAATTATTTTTTAATAACCGAATTAAATTCTATATAAATGTAGTTGCATTAACGAAACGGGGGTTGAGGGGGGCTACCGCCCCCCTCCACTCACACAGAACTAATTATCATATAAAACTCTTCCAAAGCCTAATTTGAATTGTTTAACACAGGTTTACATAACAGTACTCGTTATCTTACCTCTTATCTCCAACCTGTATTTATAGTATTAAATTTCAGAGTAAGAGAATGTCTTGTGAGTGACACACCAGATTATCCTTTGAAGGAAGGGAACATAAATTTTGTGTTGTGACAAAAATGCATAAATAAAATAACTTTACGAGATTCCAGTTAACCTATTTTCAAAAACATATATATATATATATACATATATATATATAGCCATTTTGTGTTTTTAAATTTTTATTTAATTATAATGCGTTAGAGGAAATATTTTAAATATTTGTTTTCCCCCTGGTTATAGATGTAAGCAGTGTGGAGAGCGTGAGGATGCCGGAGTCACCAAACGCAGTGAAGCAGCAGCTAGCGGCCCCCTCCAGCGGTCGAACATCGGCACCGACCCTCAAACACGCTTCTACAGCAGGTAAATACAAACATGCACACACATATATAAGGTTTTAATCGTTCCGTTTAATTATTAATTACTAGTTTAATTTTTATCAGGTTACATAATTTGGTCATTGTAATTTAATAAGATTTGTAGTGATTTTTTTTTCTTTTGTCTGTCTGTCTCTTTTTTTTTTAAAACTTTTTACAATTATACAGGGTTTTATATAAGCGTATGCAAGGATCTGGTAGGTTACTCAAAGTTTAAAGATAATTTGAAATTGCACAGAACTGCAAGATCGGAAATGCGTTTTACACAAGTAGGGTCTAGACCAGACCTGGCGAACCCAGGACGTCATAATATGAAATTCATTTTATTCAAGCGGTCCGCATTGTGTACTTATATATATATATATATCAGGGGTCTGTCCAGACTTTTAACACAGGGTCCTGTTTTTGTGAAATTGTGAAAAATTCTACACATAATTTTGTGAATCTAAATTTAGTCTAAAAATAAAGTTCTTCCGAACATTTCGGCTAGGGTCCTCTCCTCTTTTTGTGAAATTGTGAAAAATGTAATTTTGCAAAATAAAATTACAAATAAAGTTTCGTTTTAGAGAATGACAGTTCAGTTTTACAGAACTAAGCTCACATATATGCATAGAAGTCCTTTATAAATTAGAAATTGAATATCAGCTTTTGGGAGAAATACAACAAAACACAAATGATTATTCAAGCAGTCTGTTAGTTCCATTGAAGATTAGTTTTGAAAATGAAAGAGATTTATCAAAGGTCTGTTTTTAAGGAGAATATTTTGTGAAGGGTCCTTTTTTAGGATAAAAAATTTTTGTGAAGGGTCCTGTTTTAGAATAAATAATTTTGTGAAGGGTCCTGTTTTAGGATAAATAATTTTGTGAAGGGTCCTTTTTTAAGATATAGAATTTTGTGAAGGGTCCTTTAACGGACCCAGGTTTGCCTCTGAACAGATCCCTCTCTATATATATATATGTATATTTCATAAAATGACAATAGAACAGTTACGTAATATTCGATCTGATATTTTTATATTAATAATTAATGCAATAATATATTCCTATATAAATAACACTACGATGAAAAAAAAATCGTGCCTTAATACCATTTCTGCTGATTCTTATGTAAAATGACCGCATGAATCCGAATATGAATCCTATTTCGCCCCATCACCCACCATTTTCTCCGGACGTCACCTCTTTCCCCCAATTTTTATCACTCTTTTGTAATTTTATGGCCATGAATTTGATTTGGAGAATCGAAAATAAATATTTTAACACTTAAAAATAAAAATAGTACAACGTATAATAAGTGATAATAGTAATTATGATAAATAAAATATAATAAATGTAACCTATAATTTCAATGGCGAATCCCCCCTTAAATCTTCCCCTTGCTGCGAATATTCATGTTCTAGAATTTTTCACCTCTTTAGGCCCTCATAAGATATTTAACAGTTAAAATATTTCTTTTCTATACAATTAATCAAATTTATAGCCATAAAATTACCGAAAAAAGGTAAAAAATGGGGGAGGGGAGTCCCCCCAAAACGATACGATGGGTGATAGGGCAAGATGGCCATCATATTCGTATTCAGGAGGTCATTTTACATACGAATTTGCAAAAATTGTGTTGGGGCGATTTTTTATGGCGAGCAGTGTAATCAATGCAGTAATTCTTATATTAATAATCAATTCAATATTTGTTTCTCTAGTTGTCAAAACCGATATTTTCTCTCCGAAGAATCAGAACTTATTAATTTTTAATGCGTTAACCAAAGATGTGAAATAATATAATTTTCATAAATTCCGTCGCGGACTGTTGATTGGCCACTCCTGGTCTAAACGACAAGAACGATAAACAACACGCTATAAGTAATAAGTACAAAAGTTTGAATAAACACCATAAAATGCAAGAACTCGCAACAATTGTTTTGGGGTGAAAGAAAACACGATCCTTCGTGAGGCTAACAAAATAAGTACGAGTACTGCAGACAAATTTTTGATTAAAAAAAAAATCACATGCTAATGTGTGCTTATATGTATATCATATATATATACAATTATAGATTTATTAAACATTTTTATGAGTATGCATGGAAAGATATAGAAATAGTAATCGAAAAGAAAAAAAAAAAAGTCGAAAACAATTTAAATTAAAAAAAATTAAAATTAACGTTTTTTGGAAAAAATTTTAATTGCTCCCTGTTAATTAGATTTTGATTTTTTTTAAATTATAGTTTAGCAATATATTTTAAGCACATTTGGGTTTTACTTAATGAGTTGAATGATATGCTATCTTTTTAAAAATTATTTTTATATTTGAATACTGAAATTCAATGCAAATTTTTAACATACAAAACGTTAAAATATTTTGAAAACATTAACTTTTTAATCAATTCATAAAGTAATGCCCAAATATACTTAGATCATATTGATACATTATAATAACTTAAAACGGAGGGTGGGGGGTGGGGGGATAAAACTAGTTAGCAGGGAACATATTAAAAAATTGCAAATAAAATTAAATTTTTGATTTTCTTTTATTACTATTTAAATAAGATCCGAATATTTTCAATATATTTACTATTAATATATTCCAATGTATGTAAATGAAAAATTTCATAATTTTAAAAAGTATTAATTAAAAAAGAATTGTAATGTCTACCATCCTTTTAAACAAGCCCCATTGTGTTTCTATGCAGTTTATCCTTGTCTTATTATAAGATGTTTGATTAGAAATAAAAAAAAGAAATCAGTGTGTGTGTTATAATGTTAGAGGCCTCTTGGTTAAAAAAAAAATAATAATAAATATCATGTTTATTAATTTATTGAAAAATTTGTTGACAAACCAAATAATAATAATAACAATAATGATAATAATAATAATAATAATAATAATAGCACTGCACGTTTTAGTAGTACAAAAACTTTCAGGTGTAAAAATACGATATTTGCACTTTTTTAAAATGTGAATACTGCTTATTATCGTTTGCATGGTGGGCCCAGAATATTTTTAATAAATTGGTATTTTGCACCAGTTGTACCAAATGTTGTTATAAAGTTTATATCCAGGGCTGAATTTTAGCTATATTACAAAATATTTATCACAATATTATTGTTTCTATTAGTATTAGTAATATTACATAATATTATTTTGAGATTTTTATCTGGATTAAGTCTATAAAACAATTTGGAAGCTGTTGATAGAACATAAGAGTTTAATATTAAGCTATTTATATAATAATATACATATTATAATTTCTTGTTAAAAAAAAGGGGGGGGGGTGAAGAGAGAGAAGGGGGGGGGATTAAAACAAAGAAACATACAAAATTAAAATGAAGTCATCTAGTTTCTATCTTTTTTCCGCTCTCTACCTATTTTTTATTTTTATTTTTATCATTCCTATTGTTTCAAAAGGCGCAACGTCCGCATATTTGGAAAGTGTTACAGGTGACATAATAATTTGACATATAACTATTCATATAATAATAATATATATATATATAATAATTTCTCCTGAACAAAAGAAAAGAAAAGATAAAGAAATGAAAGCGGAAATAAAACTCTGTTACTCTTTCTTTTTCTTTTCTTTTTTTCGTCCCTGATTCTTTATGATTATTACCAAAAGTGCATTCTGGATGTTTTTTGAATAAAGGTAACATGGAGCTATCGATCAAATATATTTCAAGTTATTCCTATCGACATACAACTTGTTTCATATCGTTTCCTATCGATTTCAGGTATGAACGGATCTCACTCTCCTCATTCCAGCAATTCTGCTCCTGCCAGTGGGGGTAGGACGCCGTCACCCCCAGCTGAAACATCACGTCCCTTGGCGAAACTAAAGCGCTTTCTGGCGACATTACAACAGTTCGGGGCGGACATTTCGCCAGAGACGGGTGAAAGAATGCATGCCCTAATACTGGGATTAGCGGTGAGAAAATTTTCTTTTTGTGCATAGGTTTTATTCTATTTTATTCTATTTATTTATTTATTTATTTATTTATTTCTACCAGCACACTATGTTATGTAACTGTTGTATAAACGAATTTTAAATATTGAGTTGAATTTGAAAATGAATGAAGAAAAAGAAAAGAAAAAAATATTGGAATTTCAAGTATGGGAGGAAAAAATAAAGAAAGCATAAAACAGAAAAAGGAACTGTCACCAATAAAATTTGAAAGTAAATTAGAGTAAGTTAAATGTAGCGAAGCTGAGGTAAGATATATAGTGGATTAGGTGCTTTTCCTTCGTAATTTGGGACTGACCTCAAACCTAATATCTAGCTTACTTGATTATTATTAATATGTACTCATGAAATACTAGTCTGATAGATATTTAATACGGCATCTGGACTGTACTAAAGCTGAAAGTAAACTCTATCAAGTTCTCTTCTGTTGTTTTGGTATATTTCATTTGCTTTCTAGTTTTATTGGTGTCAGTTTTTTTATTTCTTGTTTTCTTCGCGCTTGTGTTTTGGCAGCATTCAAAGGAATTGTCAACGAGAATTTTCTTTATTTTATTTAATTCCTAATACTTTTAAGTATACATTAGTGCATCCCCTTTCTGTAAGCTCGTAATTCCAAATCTGATTCCTTTTTATAACGGACTGTAGGGGAAAATTATGGTTGTAATAAAGGAAATATTAATGCTATTTTATCATAATTAAATTTTTAACAGTATATACATATATATGAATATATATGTGTGTGTAATGTGAAAATTTGCTAATATTTTATAATATTTATAGGTCTCTTCAATTCTTAAATCATATTTTGTTCTTTTAAATTTTGTAATTTCTTTTCTTTCGACTGCTAGTCGATACCACCACTTTGTTGCTTGATTTCTTTATTCTGCGATTGAATGAAAAAAAAAAAAAAAAATTAAATTAAATTTAGATAGCTTATGTTACAGAGAAACTGATTTTGTGTGTGTGAGTGTGTGTGTGTGTGTTTTATTCCAGATTATAAATCTGGAGAAGAGAAACCATTTTACCCCCTTTTTTTTCGACATTTATCGACCGAGCAAAGCGAATATCTACAAATCACCATTACTTTGGGCATATGTATATAGATATGATGGATATTAAACCCTTCCGCCAAGAAAAACTTAAAAAAAAAAAAAAAAAATACTTACCGGAATTTCGTTAAAACTTTTTATAGAAGGTACGTATAAAGATGGATACCAAGCTTTCCTATTTTTGGAAAAAAAAAAGAAGTTCAAAACGCTTAAAAATTATATATAAAAAAAGGGAAAGAAGGAGGAAGGAAAAAAAATTAATGCTTATTTAAATGTTTGAATTATTATTATTAAATTATTATTATTATTATTATTATTATTATTATTAACATTTTCAAATACGTCACGAAATTTAATGCGAACGTCATTTTCATCAGATGAAGATTTTCGTAGACATTCAGATTACAGATCACGGAGCAAATATTTTTTCGCATGTTCTCATAATTAAACACAATAAAATAGTTTTGAAGTTAATTCAATTGCGGCGTAAAGCTCAGAAAAAAATTATCCAGGGGTCGATCCAGGTTTTAATTTTTGGGTCCCTTTTTTGTGAAAAAAAAAAATATTTTTGCGAAATTTTTATTTATTTTTGTGAAATATAAAATATTTTTGTGAAAAAGTAAAATATTGTGTAAAATTTTCAGTTTTTACAATCTATGTAATGTTTAATATCAAGTTAATAGAGTTTCGTTGAGCCAAATTAAGGCATAAATTAAAAATAATAATGAAAATATGAAAACATTTAATAAAAGGATCATTTTTATAAAACAAAATCTTGTGAAGGGACTCATTTTATAAATTTAAATTTTGTGAAGGGTCCCTTTTTATGAATTTGAATTTTGTGAAGGGACCCTTTTTGCTATGTGGAATTTTGTGAAAGGGGCCGCAAAAGGGACCCAAATTTTGTCTGGATCGACCCCTGTTATCGTATCAGCAAAAAATATATAAATGTGTTTATAATTTGTAATTAGAACATTTGCATTTATCTCATTTGTATTGTTTGAATTTTTATCTTAATTAATTAATTTAAGGTAATATTTGATTTCCTTCACTTCAGAAAAGTTATGACTAAACCAACGTTCTCAATAAATTCACGTTTGACATAAGGCCTAATATACAGTAGTTTCGAGGAAAAATCTTTGGTATAATATGTAATTTTTCTCACTGGTTTATATGGGTATGCTAACAATATGTTTGTTTTATTTCTTTCAAATATCGACCTTTCTTGTTTATATTTTCGTGAATTAAAATGAACGTTTGGGTTGAATAGGACAAATCCCTTATTTTCCTAACATTTTAATTATAATAATGGTATCCAGCGACCTGAAAAATCTGAAAAATAGGGAATTATCATAGAAATTAGTGTTTCTGGAAATATCAAAGAATTATCAAGGAATTTTTTTTTTGTGTGTGTGTGGGGGGGGGGGGGAGACGACATTACGGCAATAATTGAAATAAAAGTTTAAAAAAGTATTCCTCAAACTCTGTTTAAACAAATCTGGTGTGTCATTCACACGACTTTAATTTTACCCTGCACTTTAACGTTTACAGACAGATTTCAGATTTAGACGTAAAATAAATAAGGTAAGATAATGAAATTGAATCTAGTTTAAAAATAAGCTAAAATAGGTTTGCGGACAGTTTTATATGACATATTATTCTGTGTTAGGGGCGGGGGGCTACCACCCCCTCAACCCCCTTTTAATTATAGTGCAAGCATAGTGAAATATAACAAAGCATTACATTCAATGAAAAAGGAGGTTAGCTTAATTTTGTATAGCTTGTATATTGTCTACAAATCATATACACATTACGTTGTGTACTTAAATTCAGTCTTGTACATATATATATATATATATATATATATATATACATATAACACAAAATAAATTACACTTCCAGCTAACAGCAATTTTTAAGTATAGCCCAAATATATCTAAATATTTTGGGTAGCCCTGTAACCGAATAAGCGAGGATTTCCATTCCACAATCTACACGGAAGATGGTTTTATGCATATTTATATATATATATATATATATATACATATACGTTAATTCTATTTTGTCCAGGGCAGCCTATAGGTGTTACGTTACACTGTACTTACCAGGAATTTCGCCCATAGACGAACTATATTTGAATTACCTTGGCCCTGTAAACAAACTTTTTGCTTGATCTCAAAGAAACGTTTAGTGTAGCATCTCTAGATGATATAGATATAAAATACCATTTTTTGTCTTGCTGCTACTCTATATATTTGTCCTTGAGATCTGCTGACAACAAACATACAGACACTTACACACAGATCAATTACTAAAAACCTGTTTTTCGGACTTATGGGATCTCAAAACGTATAAATACAGCAAAATCTCGATTTCGAAAATTTGACCCTAAAACAATACTTTCTCTTCCATATTTATAGGTAAGAGAAAGTATAAAATATCAGTGTGTCGTTAAAAAAAAAAAAAAAAAAAAAAAAAAAACAGGAATTTATCAAGGAAATATGAGCGAATCCTGGAAATGATTAGATCTGGACCATTGTCTTTAGAAAATCTTTTTCTGTCTCTCTTTCTCCACATATTTTTTCATGCTCTTTCTTTTCCTCCTCATGAACAGAAAATGGTTGCCTTTTATACTTACCATTATCGCGCTGTATTACGCATTTACTCTGATCCTTCTAATCCCTCCAACGAACTCAATTACTTAAAAACAGTTGCTCTTTTTCGGGAGTCTAATCCTTCTGCCATTTATAAAAGCCTGAATAAATTTAATAATCCTTAATGCTTTGTATCTCATTACAACGATACTTATATCGATTTTGTTGTTTTTCTTTTCATTCTTACATGTTTTTAAAAATCCTTAAATTTCTTCCCGTTTTGGCACAACATCTATTTCAGCTCTGTCAACTAAATTAAAATTTCTTCTCTTAAAGGTAACCTTTTTTCCTGCTGAGTGCGGGTGCGGAGTCCATCTGATGAAGTTGTTTTGCTTTTCTTTTTTACCTTTGTAGGTTTTTGATTATACAATATTAGATTTTAAGTTAAAACACTTTTTATGAATGTGATTTCTATATATACAAAATCATCTTGATTCTATCTGTAAAAGTGTGTGAGCTTTTAAACATGTAAAAAAATTTCATTAACTCATTAAATTTGAATATAAAACGTTAATATTTTATTATACAGGGTAAGTCAAAATGAATATAGCGATTACAAACAGCTATAACTATTTAATGGAAAAGAATTTATCGATAAGATTAACACAGAATGTAGACGGAACTCCAAAATTTTGTATACATACGTCATAGATTTTCTTTGTGACTTCTCTTGGTCACACGGACAACATCTAGACGTTTGCCCATTTCACGCCATACGTTCAGAAGCATGTCTGCAGTTACCGACGCAAGCGCATTACAAATGAGTACTTTGAGACCCTGCGATTTTTATCTATGGGTTTATGTGAAAGACAGGTTGTATGTGCTTCCCATGCCCAAAACAATTGAAGAACTCAAAGTACGCATTTGTAATGCACTTGCGTCGGTGACTGAACAAATGCTTCAGAATGTATGGCGTGAAATGGACTACCGCCTAGATGTTGTCCGTGTGACCAAGGGAAGTCACATAGAACATCTATGACGTATGTATACAAAATTTTGAAGTTCCGTCTATATTCTGTGTTAATCTTATCGATAAGTTCTTTTTCATTCATAGTTGAAAATGAATATAGCCGTTTGTAATCGCTATATTCATTTTGACTCACCCTGTATTTTATTCATTGTATTTCTTTTATATTTCTTTTATATTTATTTCTTTCTTTATTTTTTAGAGTTCGACAATACCTATTGAAGAATTTCACCAAAAAGTTCAAGATCTCACGAATTATCCTCTTAGACCGTTTGTTGTTCCTTTCCTCAAAGTGAGAACAATATTCTCATTATCTTATAATCACATTTAAAGAATTTCATAGTCTCTTAAAAAATTGTAAATATTTTTACGAAAAATATTTATAAAGTTTTACTTTAGCCTCTAATAAAGCATATTTGATTTTATAAAAGAATATTTAAAACTGTTATAGTTTTAGTTCTAATTGCATATCTGTACTGATAAGTATAAAGGATTTAAGTCCAAAATTTTCGATTTTCAGTTAAGTACATAGTCAAACTCAGAAAAAAATTCTCTATCGATTGGTATAAAGGATTTAAGTCCATGTCATTTAGTCTTTGAGAAAATCCATTTGTAAAAACGATTCGAGTCAGAAATTTAGCATTCATGTTTGGTATAAAATATTAAGTCCTGCAGGCATTTTTTGAAAACTATATTAATCTGTTTAAAATAAACAAACTTCAAAATTAAATGTATGTAGTTTATTCACAAAATTGTATATTATGATAATATCCTGGTTAAAACTCTATTGAACGGATAAGTTTTTTACAGCATTTTTTTTTAAACTTTATTTTTCGTCTCCTGAAAAATCAAGAAAATGGACTTTCCTTTATACTTATCAGTACAGATATATTCTGTGCAGACAATTAAAAAAGTATCAAAAATGAAGTACTATTCCTACTTTTCTTCTCTTTATGTAATGTGCAGGGTATTTCAGAATTCTTGGTAAAAAATATCAGGGCTAATAGAGCACATCTAAACAGGCAATTTTTTTCATACGAAGCATATTCACAAGAAAAGTAGTAAATGGCGCTTCAGATTGAATTAATGGCGATTGCGTAAAAACTACTGAATTAGCGTTAGTTCACACTCTTATTTTGTTGTAAGTTAATTGAAAATAATTAATTTGTTTGCAAAGTTCATAACTACTTTTATTGCAGGCGATTTTTATGCGCATCTGCGGCAACACACAGTAAAATAAAATTTCAAGCCAGATTACGGGCAACACCCGGCAGCAAAGATTCCAGGCAAAGTCCGTAAAAAAAAATTTGGACCACAAATGATGTATTTCCCCGTAATTTTATGTTGCGACAAACATACAAATTTGAATTAAATTCTTTGAATTAAATTGGGAAAACAATAGATCTTTTATATCAATCGCTATTTGTATGAATGTATAAATAAACTCTCTCAACCAATAAAATTACAATTATATTTTCCGTTTTAAATACGAAGTGATTCTTATATGACGTCACTGAAAAGCTAACACTCTTTACATTTGAAGGTATTTGACCGTAAAAATACAGTATGATGAGCAAATTACGTAGATTAACGGGTTTTGCCCGTAAAAAAATGCCAGTATTTTAAAACTGTACTTTCATAACAACAATTTCCGGGCTTTGACCAAAACGGTCATTTCCTGTAAAATTATGCGGTCAAATTTTGTGATTTTACTTTTTTTTTTTACAGTGCAGCTTTTAACTGTTTATTCTAGTTGATAGAATTTTTTCTAAAACGAGCATTATCGTCGACAGCATCGTACATATGCATGCCTGTATTCTCCTGATTTGTAAAATTGAGTCATTCATGAGTCATGCATATATATATATATATATATATATATATATATATATAAATTGATTGTCTACTATATCCATTAATTTGTAATTTTTAGAAAAAAAATTTAAAATTTTAGTTTTACATAGTACTTAAAATGTTCTAAGTAGCTCCTGCTAGAAAGTTTTATTTGTTTATTCCTTCACATTTATATTTTTAAAGAATGTAATTAAAAATTCATTTTATTCTTGATACAAAACTACCAATATAGTATTCGTCCCTTTTTTTGGGGTGGGGGGGGGTGAATATTTGTACGTTCACTTTATTTTTTTACTATATCTTGACCTTTTTGTCATGTTTTAAGTTATATGTAATGTGAACTATAATGTCACTTTTATGAATTATGTTACACCAAAATAAGATGTCATTCCTTGGTGAATGAATTTGCTACGAATATACTCACTGTTTCTAGTTAAGGTATTAAAAAACAAGAAAAAAAGTTAATAATTTCATTTTTTTTTTTTAATGAAATAAATAATAAGTAAATAAATAAAATTTTGATATTTCATGACAGTAAGAATGATGTCTCTTTTTTAATTAATATTTTTAAGAATACCGATTAAGAATTATAAAAAAGCATCACAGAACTGGCGTGCTTTTCTATAATTCTTAATAAAAAGTAATAAGTACAAAACTTTGAATAAACACCATAAAATGAAAGAACTCGCAACAATTTTTTCGGGATGAAAGAATACACAACCTTCCTTTCTGCTTTGTTTGCAGCACTCGTGCCTACTTTGTTCACCTGACGAAGAGTCGTGTCTTCTTAAGACTCTAAACAACTGTTACGAGTTCTTGCAGTCTATGGTGCCTATTCAAAATTTTGTATAGTGTAACTACGCCTAGCAGTGAGGACGAGTCGAAAATCTTGGAGGGTTTCCAAGTCGATCAACAGGTTTGAATTTATTAAACATCCAGTCATTCGGTATTCCCTTATCGCTTATTTTCTCTCAACGAATAGCTTGTCTCCCCTATTTTACTAGTGGACTCGTTGAATCCTCACTTGCGCAGAGCTTCCATGGTCGCAAGAAATGTAGTTAAAGAGTACTTATTTCCAATTAAGAATACCAATTTTTCTTATAATCTGTAATATTGTAGAATGCTGGCTATAAAATGTAATTTCAACACGTTTGCTGTACATATTTGTATACATTAACAACTTCATAAAAAATGTTTTTGTATTAGATTAAATTTTTCCTCATTTGCTACTTCAAAATTATTTAACTTGCTCAAATTTCTTTTACAGGCAAATCTTCCTTTATTACAGGCCGATCTGTTGCAATGTGCTCGCGTAGCTCACCAAACACCTCAACAATATGCTCGACAACATTTTAATCTAGAAGCATGCGGAACAGAACCTGGAGACATTTTCCAAACGGATGCCAAAGAATGCGCCAAGCGGAGAACGCCTCCAGATACGTTAGTATTAATATCATATATGATTGATTATCATTCGAATCTCAAATTATAATCCCTCAGCGATAATTCAAAAACTTTGATGAAAAAGTTTTGTATTGGAATGTGATATAATAACATTTAACTCAGTTCCAGATCCATTTGATAAATAAAGCAAGAAATAAAAATCACGAGATTCACATAGGTTATAAAAACACATTCTACATGTAATCTATATAACTCTACATAGCTCAAATTGAAATTTGAGAAATTTTCACTTGTACCTTTTTACGTATCAAAATAATTTTGCGTGTGGTTTTGTAAAAAAACCATTATTAATAAAACTGGTTCAAAAGGAAAATAATAATAGTAATAATATTGTGGCGTTTGAAAATTTCAACTTTATTCCTAGTATTTTGGTGCTGCTGATTCCGACCATGCCACCAATTGTTTTCTTGCAGTTCTAGTTTATAAGGTGTAATTATAATAAACATTATTACTATTATGTCTATTATTATTATTAAAATATAATTAAATTGAATGAATAATACTGAGGGGGTGAAGAATCGAAGTGACAAATTTCCTTGCAAACTGTAAGGCACTTAACATGAAGAACTAGTGAAGAATGTGCTCACTAGTTTTTGTGCACTTGGTTGTAGCATAGCCTCCTTAACTAGATGCCTGTCGCGTGGCTCATAAACTTGGCAACAGTTGAAACGGTAGACAGAGCCACCTGGTACAAATTGTGTCACTTTTTTATTCAACTGTCACCAATAGTTTTAAGAAGTGATATATGATATATATAATCGACGTTTCTTCGATTCTATTCGTCCTTTATGTATATCATATCCCACTTTAAAAAATTTTTGGTAGCCGTTGAATAAAAAAGTCGCGCAATCTATACCAGGTGGCGCTGTCTACCGCTTCAACTATTGCCAAGCTTCCGAGCCACGCGACAGGCATCTAGTTTAGGAGGCTATGGTTGTAGTAACATGAGCATAAAATTACACTACCTGCAAAGTAACTTGACCGATTTCAACATTGTTAAAAGTATGATTACATTGGCCAATAATGTAGATAAGCTTTAAAAAAAAAAAAAAAAAAAAAAAAAAACTAGAGCTGATGGACAAAATGTTTTTTGAAATCCGTAATCCAAATATAACCATAATAGGTTGGAATTTTTTGCCACAAATCATTTTTGATCAGTGCAATCAATTCACATAATCATAATTTTTTATATGAATAAAGGAGCTGTATCTCTTAATATTTTGTTTTCAAAATTATATTTCAATTTTTGATGCTTTGAGAATCTGTAATTAGACCCAATAACATATAATATATTTTGTAATTCTGGGGAATAGTTCTAGTTTTATGTGAAATGTACTTTCTAATCGTTTGATGCTGAAATCTTCAACATTTAGTGATAATGTCCCAATTTTTTTGTAAGAGGATTGTTTTATACAGTTCGTACTAAGTCTTTATCCATAGCCTACTAAACTAGATGCCTGTCGCGTTCCTCGGAAACTTGGCAATAGTTGAAGCGGTAGACAGCGCCTCCTGGTACAGATCGCGCGACTTTTTTATTCAACTGTCACCAATAATTTTAAGAAGTGATATATGATATATATAATCGACGTTTCTTTGATTCTAATCGCCTTTTATGTATATCATATCCCACTTTAAGAAATTTTTGGTGGCTGTTGAATAAAAAAGCCACGCAATCTGTACCAGGTGGCGCTGTCTACCGCTTCAACTGTTGCCAAGTTGCCGAACCACGCGAGAGGCGTCTAGTTTAGGAGGCTATGCTTTATCTTTCGTACTGAGTCTCTATTTTTCATACTTACAACATCTTATATACCAAAATTTACAAATGTTAAATATTTGTAGGTACTTTCAAACTAAAAGTTTTGCGTCTTTCTAAAATAGGGGTGAATATGACTATGGAAAATTCAATGAACACAAGGTATGTTGAGGTTACGGGTTAAAGTTAATTGTTTATACACGGGATCCAGTCATGGGGGGTGGGTGTCCTACGTTGGGGACTTTCTAAGGGGTCGTAATCCCTATTTATTTTGTTTCTGAAATTATGAAGAAAAAAATTCGAAGGGCTAAGCTGGTGAGATGACTTGGGATCGAACTCGGCTCCTCCCTATAAGCTCAAGAACATAAACAAAATTCAAACCTCGCTGCAAGGTTTTAGTCGTAAATTGTACGGCTGAGCCGTACTTTATGTACTTTATTTGCCGTAAAAATTACGGTTAAAGCTTAGCAATGACATTTCACTTTTTTACACTGTACAGATCGATTAAATAGATTTTATTTTAAAGACTTTGTGATATTATATACTTCCAAATCTATAGTTAGTGTTAATTTAATTATTTTAATTTTTTTTTTATTACTTAATAACGGAAATGTATATATTTAATGACTATATTACAGTATAACAATGTTATTTAAATAGGAATATATTTATATATATAATGTGAGCACAAAAGTATTATCTTTCAGAAATGTGACAAAATATTCTTCCATAATTAAGTTTTTTTTTTTTTTTTTAATAATTGTGTTTTATTATTCCAAGTAACAAAATGAATGTTTTTTGCTTCTGTGTGTGTGTCTATCTGTTATCAGCATATCTCAAGAATAAATAGTACCAGAAGACTTCTGGACGAATTAATATTTATTTTCGTTCGAATATGGCTGAATGTCAAACGATAATAATTATAAGATAAAAAGAAGTTTTCATATACCATGTTTTTAAATTTTCTGTTGAATCATATAAACTTGACAATTCTTATGTATTAATAAATACTTTTTAATTTTTTTTTGATGAATTATCCCATCAACTTGAAAGAAAATGATCCAATGCATAATAAAGAGAGAAATTATAAGAAATTTTCAAGCGTTTATTAATTGAATAAAAGTATTAAAAGAATGCATTATCATCGTGTTCTGAACTATTCTAAAAGTTTCAAATGTCTAGCTACTCTGGAAGTTATAGCTATAAAACTATGTTAGCACTTTATCAATGCGTATAAAATTTTTAAAGAGATAATGATGTCAATTTTTGTGAGATACATAATTTAATTTTTTACAATTTTTTATTGTTCACGTTTAAGTAAATGTATTTATTTTCCTGTCGAGAAAAAAAAGAACTCGTAATTTTTTTGGCAGTAATTAAATTATAAATAAAACTTAAATGGCTAATTTTAAAGCTATTATGGGGTTATTATTTTCACATTTTATTAATTAGTTTAAAAAAAAAACATTTATTAATTGAATAAAAGTATTAAAACAATGCATTGTCATCGTGTTCTTAGCTATTCTAAAAGGTTCAAATGTCTAGCTAGTCGAGAAGTTAGTTAAATATTGATTTCAAGATTTGTACTGGTCAAACAAACAAACAAGAAAACTAGTTAATAAAAACGTGGTAATTAGTATCGGTTGGCAATTAGAAATAATTATTTCGCATATTTTGTCTAAGATGCAGCCTCAATCCTTTGTCTTGCTAGTTCTCCCTCTTGTGAAAATTAATTTGCCCTTTCCATATAAAAACAAATCGGCGTAGGTTTGTACAGTAATCTAGACTGGACAGTGGATCTCCGAATTCCTCTTTCTCCTTTTCTATATAATCTAAAAGGATTTTTTTTTTTTTTACCTTCATATTATAGCGATATCTCGTTCAAAAATGAAATTTTTCAAATTACTCTTTCTGGATTTGCCATTTCTTATCTTACAAATCAATTTTAAAATTAAATAAGTTTAAATATTTCTTTTAGAGTTTGAAAATTAAATCCTTAAGTTTGCTTAGTGAAATAAAACATTTAAATTTATTAGGGAAAAAAAAAAAAAAAAAAAAAAAAAAAAAAAATCTTCTCCTTAAGCTAAAAGATGACATGTTCAAAAAATGAAAATAATAAAAAGATAGAATTCGAAAAACTTTTATTTTTCAACGAAATATCATTATAATACGAAGCAACGAAAAATCTCATTGGACTATATGGAGATGGAGAAAGTGGACATCTGACTACTGTGCAGCCTTAAGATGGCCTTTAAATTTTCTTTTGCTTCTGTTAAAACTTTTTCAAATAGGTAATTTATTGTAGGCTGAAAATTGCTGTAAGATATTTTAATTCAATCTACTAATTTTAATTGTTATTAATTTTAGGCGACCAAGGGAAAATGGATTTTCCGACAATAGTTCGGACGGACCACCCCCGGCAAAACGACAACAAACTCTTCCTAGTCCTACTCTTGGGCCTCGAATGAGCCCCGCAGGAGCACCCAGTCATCTTCCTCCGGGTCTCAACCTAAGGTACGACGAAGGTCTGTACAGGTACGACAGGTACGACCGATACGACAGAGACCTTGGCAGGCCATATTACAGTAAGTACAACCTATTTGTGAGCTGGGTATATGTATGTATATTTATATATAATATTCACTCCAGCAATAAAAATGTAGTGATTCAAAAAGACTACTTTGATTATGATTTAGTAGTCCAAAAATATAAAACTGCTAATAAACGCATACAAGTGCATATTTCATATACGTATATTAACTGCATATATTAAGGTTTTTGGGTACAAACACATTCTAGTACAAACACATTCAGTTTTAATTTATTTTAAACACAGATACTCTACGGGCTTCTTCTATTAATACTAATTTCCTGAAAGTTAGAAAACGTTAAGTTCAGTATTTAATTTAAATCTGTGAACTAAACAAGGCAAATTTTTAATCACTTCCAGTAAAGTGCATTGAATAACTGATAATTTTTTTTTCAATCACTGTTTCAGGTCGAAATAATTAAGCCCGATACTTCATCTGTTCCAAAAATATATGCACAAGCGCAGTATTCAAGCAGCAATGAAAAATATCAGATTCAAAGTAGCACTGATACAAAACCTAAGTAGGCAAAAATAAGTGTTGAAAATCATACTTCAAACAATGTTCTGTTATCCGTACATATTTACCAACTTAGCACCTTTTGGCTAGAGGAAAAGTTTAATAGAAATATTTCTTTTATTTAATCAGCGAACTATAGCGGTTTTCACTGATAAAGTGAAATAAAAAATTTTACTAAAATTTTCCAGTAGCCAAAAGGTGTTATATATACAGATAACAGATCATTGTTTGAAGTCTAATTTTAAACACTTATTTTTGCTATAATTATACGTTTTGAGGCCTTTTGAATGCGAAAAACAAGTTTTTAGCAGTTAATATGTGTGACTCTTTCCCAGCATAGCTTAAAAACAAATAATTGCAAGAAATTTTAGTTTGTTATTTTGAAGATCAAATGAGTATGTAAGAGAAAGTTGTGTGTGTGGCACACCAGATTATTGTTTCGTTTTGTTTGTTTTTAGGCAAACACATTTCAATATACTTATTTTAATTTTTAAACAGGCCTTTTCTTCTTTTTCTTTTTGACGATATTTTATAATAGTCACTTCCTAAATGTACAAACAGTTAATTATAGTCTTTATTAAAATGTTAGTTTACAATCGATCACTCACATTTTTCAATTGTTGAATGAACCATTCAATTATAGAAATCAATAATTAATTGATTCTGGCTTTTATATGAATCAATAGTTATATGAATGACTGCACAGCAATTTTCATCATTAATCAGTCATTTACATGAACTGAACTATCTAGTATCGATAATAACATAACATAATAGAAAAGTATAATGCAGAAGAATCCTCGATTAAAAAAAGAAATTCTGCAGTCATCCGAAATCATTTGATCCCAGTTTAGCCAGTCGGTTGTTTCTGCAAAGAATGTGATTCTACAGAACGCAGTCATTACAATCAACTATTTTATCAAATCCATATTTGAAATCAACAGCCATTCATGAAGATTTACTGCATTGTAGTTGTTAAATTTAGAGCAAACTACACCCCGCGACAAAAAGATATGTACAAAAAGGGTTTTTTATTTGATTTTTTATAAAATAACATTATCGAAATTGTGCTTATCATTTATTATTATCATAAAATAACACTGTTCCCGGACTAATTTTTGTTTTAAGACTCATTTAGAAAAGTTTTAAGACTAAAATTTTTCTAATTTAAGACCAGACTCCGCGACAAAAGAATAGGGACAAAGTTTTTTTTTTTTTTTTTTTTTTTTTTAATTTTTCATAAAATAACTTTATCTAAATTGCACTGATCATTTATTATCATAACAAAATATTATCATATCAAAAACATATTCAATATTTGAATTATATTCAAAATAATCATATTAAAAAAAAAAAAAAAAAAAAACGTTTGTTCCTACCTTTTTGTTGCGGTGTGTAGTCTTAAATTAGAAAAATTTTAGTCTTTAAATTTTTCTAAATTAGTCATACAGCAAAAATTAGTCCGGGAATAGTGTTATTTTATGATAATAATAAATGGTAAGCGCAATTTACATAATGTTATTTTATGAAAAATCAAATAAAAAACCCTTTGTACCTATCTTTCTGTCACGGGGTGTAGTTTGCTCTAAATTTAACAACTACAATGTAGTAGATCTTCATGAATGGCTGCTGATTTCAAATATGGATTTGATATATATATATATATATTTCATATCATATAAGAATGATTTTTATTTTATTTCATTTTTCTATTTTTTATTTATTTATTTATTTATTTTATTATTATTATTAATATTTATTTATTTATTTTTTATCAGCAAAACTGTAACAGTTTTCACAGATTAAAAAAAAATGTATATTAAAATTTTCCGGTGGCCAAAAGGTGCTTAGTTGGCAACTATGGTGTAAGATGGGAAATGGTACTCGTGTACTAGAGCTGACATTATGATAAAGATATAGATTACAGTGCTCTGCATGAAAATTGGCCCCAATACCATTTTTGCAAATTCTTATGTAAAATGACCGCCTAAATCCAAATATGACGCCCATTTTGCCTTATCACCCACCATTTTTTGGGGGGGCGCTTCCCTATTTTTATCACTTTTTGGTAATTTTATGGCTATAAAGGATATTTGTAAGAGAGGAAAGGATTATTTTAACTATTAAATATCTTCTGATGAGCTACAGAAGTGAAAAATAATAAAATATGAACATTTGCAGCAAGAGGAAAATTTAAGGGGGATTAGCTACTGAAATTATAAATTATATTTATTATATTTTATTAATCAATTAATATTATTATTTATTATACATTATATTTTTCTGTTTATAAGTGTTAAAATAATACTTTTCCATTCTCCAAATCAAATTCATGGCCATAAAAATTACCGAACAGTGATAAAAATTGGGGGGAGGGGGTAATAATAAAAAGAAACAAGCAGCAATAAACGCAGATACACTATAGTCAATTTATCTTTCCAACGAGGTACTCTATGGAAATTATATGAATATTACGTATTCTACACTCCTAACTCTTCAATGAATACGGAACAAAACATTTTATGCGTAGAAATTTAATGTGAACCAATGAACCCTAGGGATATTTTAGTACTGACACGACCCTAAGTATATCATCGAATATCTTTTAGACCTATGCAGTGTGCTATGTATGATATAAAACTATAAAATAAATTCAAACACTTAAAATAATAGCTTATAAAAAAAATTCGGTACTCTTCGACTTTAGAGAATATCAACGTGACTTATAAATAACAAGAATGTCCTGGAAAAAGAAAATAACAAAGACGTTCTTTCCCTTTTTTCCGGTGGGTGATTGCGCAAAATGGAGGTCATATTAAGATTCAGGAAGTGATTTTGCATAAAAATCAACAGGAGTGATATCAGGGTTCGATTATTATTATTATTATTTTGCAGTGCAGTGTTATTTAAAAACGTGTACTGTAATTTTTATCTCATAAGTTGTGTCTTATAAAAGAAATATTTTCATATTGTAGGTTCGGTTCATAGAGATTTTCCTGAAGACAGAGATATGGAAGATGAGTGGAAAAACATTCACACGGTGAGACATATTATGACCTATATCATTTTATGTTAATAAGTGTTACTGTCCATTAAAGCTATTTTTTTTTTCTTTTTCAATTTTTAAAACTTTTGTTTTTTATATATACATACATACTAGCAGGTCTATCCGGCGTTGCTCAGGTTGAAGTAGTGTTTATAGCATTTTGACATCAATGAAAAAAATGAGCAAAGGTGTAAAAAGGAAAAAGAAATACATGAAACATTTCCGAAGTCTTTAATAGAAAATATTACTAGTAAGTAAATACAAATGGTACAGCTTTAGTATGGGACTCCCTTGGCGACTTTAAATATTTTTGGTCATTTTGGTGAGGAATTGAAATGGATATCGCAAGTGCGTAACTAAAGATCTTGGCGAGAAACGTGCGAGCTACTTCGGTGCCAAATTTCAGTTTTTGCCAAAAAGGTCTGATATTAAAGCTATTTCAAAAAAAAAAAAAAAAAAAAAAAAAACTTATTTTTATGATATTTACAAATATATATATATATATATATATATCTTAATGAAATCTAAATTATAACTATTTAAAATTAAGATAAGAACATAAAAGAATCTGCTAAGTTACACATAAACTATCAATAAAAACGAAAAAAAAAAATGTTTTACTGTCTAAAAAAAATTAAATTACTTAAATAAAAATTTCAAGTTAATGCCAAATATCTGTATAAAAGTATTTATTTACACGCGAATTCCTGATTAATGAGTGTACAACTTTTTATACCATAACATTGTAACTAAGTTTTCTCCCTAATTTTTATTATTATTTACGCGAAATTAAAATTGTTTCATTTTATGTCGGAGTTAGGGGGGGGGGGGATTGATAAATTTCAACGTGGAATGTAGAATATTCTATTGTTGTATACCACTGGCTATTTTTAAATGTTGTGCATATTATTAAAGATTTTTTATCTTCACAGACGATATATATTTTTAATTATTTGTGGCATTCTTCATAATCCTAAGCGTCTGCTAAAGCGAAATTATTACTGTATTTTAATGTATAATGTAGAATATTGTATTATTGTACACCACAGCGTATTTTTAAAATGTTACCCATGTTGCTAAAGTTTTTATTTTCATAGACAATAATTTTCAAAACAACTTGTGAGATATTTCATAAACCAATGAGTCTACTAATGATAAATTATTACAGTATTTTAACGTGGAATGTAAAATATTGTATTGTTATATACAACAGACTATTTTTGGGTTGCGCATATTATTAAGGTGTTTATCTTCATAGAAGATATTTTTTTTAAAACTATTTGTAAGTTTATTTCATAAGACTATGCGTCTACTAAAAATAAACTATTACTTCTTTTTTTCCACGTGGAATGTAGAATATTGTATTTTTGTATACCATAGACTATTTTAAAAAATATTGCGCATGTTACTAAATTTTTTATCTTCGCAGTCGATATTTAAAAAAAAAATATTATTAAGATATTTCTTAAACTTGATCATTTACTAAAGAAATATTATTATTGTATTTTCCCTTAGATTATTCTATACTACTACTAATAACATTCAATTAAAATTTATATCCTGAAAGTCAATTTATTTGGCTTATTTATTACTTAGTTTTACTTTTCCTATTAGTTTTAAGATTCATTGATTCATTGAAAATATCAAAATGTAATTACAATAAATATATTTCTATTTCTAAAATAAAGATAAGACAAATAATTTAACTGGTAAAATACTGAAAATAAAATACAGAAAAGATCGAATTTGTTATTATTATTTCCAATTAATCAAACAGAAAGAAATTTAAATTCTTGTAAATTGAAAGCGTAAATTAAATTATAGCACAATACAAAAAGTTTAATTATAAAAATATTAATTTTTAAATATTAAATATTCCTGATATGTTTTTAGTAAAAGTACCCTCAGAATGTATTTGACGTTATTTTATTTCCCAAGCTTTATTTTATTTGTTGTTATAATAGAAGAGACAAATGTAATAAAATAATTTGCAAAACTTGATATTGAAAATACATAAGCAGTCGAACTTCGTAGATGTGAATCTCAAGGGGGGGGGGGGATTGTTCATGTTATCCGTAGTTCATGCTATCAGTAACTAATTATGACTAGTCTAGTAATTATGACTAGTTTAGTTGTATAAAGATACACTTAATGTGAATTACTTTTAACATGAACTGTGTTTCACAATCCCCGTTAAAATGAAGATTAGTTCAGTTGTAGAGCTAGTTTAGACTAGTTATAATCTTTATACATCTAAACTAGTCTTCATTTTAACGGGGATTGTGAAAAACAGTTCATGTTAAAAGTAATTCACATTAAGTGTATCTTTATACAACTAAACTAGTCATAATTTTAACGGGGATTGTGAGAAACAGTTCATGTTAAAAGTAATTCACATTAAGTGTGTTTACGGTAACAAGGTTCGACTGTTTAAAAATCAATTTCTTAATGTGTAAATAAAA
This sequence comes from Salticus scenicus, assembly GCA_963930645.1. Taxonomy (NCBI): domain Eukaryota; kingdom Metazoa; phylum Arthropoda; class Arachnida; order Araneae; family Salticidae; genus Salticus; species Salticus scenicus. The sequence continues at coordinate 92,337,071 of OZ005662.1, forward strand.
AAAAGAAAAGAAAGAAAAGAAAAGAAAGAGAGAGAGAGAGAGAGAGAAAAGAAAAGGGAAGGGAAGAAGGAAAAATAGAGAAATAGTGAAACAACAGTAGACAGAAATTGAAACGGTATGGGGAAATGATAACATTTTAAATCAGGCTGTCTACTTTACATCTGGTGCACATATTTAAAAACGAAAAAAAAAAAAATAAATAAAAAAAATGCACGTGCGTTTCTTCACGCTTTTTTAAGCATCGTGCGCAAAGCACGTGCGTAATTCAAGCATGTGAAACAAGCACCGTAGCATCTCATCCTTTTTCCTCCTTTCCTTCCAAACACAGATGCTGAACTGTATCCTGGGGATGGTTGAAAAGACGAAAAGGGCTCTCGCCATCCTGCAGCACAGAAGCTACTCGGACAGACAGGACGTCGCTCTGTGGAGGAGCCGACATCTGGACGGTACGGAGTTCGACATCAAGAAGAGAGCTACTGACATCCTTCCTCATTACAAGGCTGGTGAGGAAGTCACTCGGAGGAGGCCAGGTGAGGCAAAATTTTGTATTTTTTTGGCAGGATGGTGCATGTTTCCGTCAAAATCGAAGAGTTGTTCTAGAAATACCCAGTTTCATAACAAAAGGGATGGGGGGAAGGATTGGATAGAGTTGATAAATTTTTTCAGCAGCTGTTTTTTATTTTTTATTTTTTTCCTCTAAGAGGGATGTTATTTAGACAATCATGGTTCATATGACAGAAAGCTAAATTCCGACTTACTACAGATGACATATATGAATCGTGCACTGTAAAAAATAAGTTCTTAAAAATAAGTATAAATTGTCTCAAAATAGCCCCGAAACTGTATATACTTAAATTTGAAAACCCATGTACTCATTTTTGAGTATATTGACATGCTCAAAAATGGGGTTGACCAATAAGAATCCCAGTATCCCCATGTTTGACATGTCAATGTACTCAAAAATGAGTACATGGGTTTTCAAATTTAAGTATATATTGTTTAGGGGCTATTTTTAGACAATATATACTTATTTTTAAGTACCTATTTTTTACAGTGTGAAGTGACTAAATTTTAGTTTTAAAGTTATAAAGCTTCATTAAATGAATCTTTTGGATTTCAAAAAAAAAAAAAAAAAAAAAACATATATATATATATATATATATATATATATATATATATATATATATATATATATATATATATATATATATATAGGTGAGAAAATTATTGAATTCATTTATTTATTTTTTATTTATTTGCTTCTTTAAACCGTGGTTTCACCGTAAAAAAATAAAAGAGCAAAAAGACTCAAAAATGAGTAAAATTATGTCAAATTTGAGTATGTCACGTACTCAAAATAGCTCCGAAACAAATATACTCAAATTTAAAAATCTCATGTACTTATTATTAAGCATGTTAAGATGCTCATAAATTGCCATCGCCCATCGTGAATTTCAATATCCCAAATATAGATTTTTCATTGGTGTATTCTTCCTCAAACCAGTATGAAACCGCCATAAAATATAGTTATAGAGATTTGAGGGGATAAAATTTGTATTTGAATTTTTTCTGTTTAAATTTGTAGAAATTCTATTAAAGAATTTTTTTCGGCTCAGCATATTTATAATAATTAATGAAGTGCACAGATGCTAATTTTAAAACATTTGATATTTCATAAATGAGACAAACAGGCTTTCTTTTCCGAAACAAAATTACTCATTTCAATATAAGTTTGCACATTTACTCATTTCTGAGCAATTCTATTTACTCAATTTTGAAGACTTAATTTTTAACAGCCTTATGTTACAAAAAGTTGAAACCCAATTCCCCCAAAAATTACTCCATGAAATAAATCGTACAATAGCAATAAATAAAATAAAATAAAATAAAATAAATTTGAAAAAAAAAAAAAAAAATCTTCAAAAATAAAGCTTTTTTGAAACTCATAATATCGATTTCAACTGAAAAATGTCGGCGAGAAAATCGATAAAAAAAAAAAAAATCTTTATTTTACATTTTTTTAAATTTATATTTTATTAATTTAATAGTTGATTATTTTTAAAATCGGGGTTCGTATACAAAAGCTTGGGCTGATTAATTACAGATTAATTATGAAATAAATCGTAAAATTACTAAATTTGAAATAAAATATATAACTCTGGAAACGGTAAATTTGCTTTAAAAACAATCTTTCCAATTTCGTATAAAAAAGAATTGCAATAAGATTAACAGAAAATAATTAATTAATTAATATTTATTTATTTTTGTTGGCGGGAGAATCGAAGTTATGACATTTAGTAAATAAAATTGTAACTCGAACCCACTAGAGAACATAAATGAAATTAATCTTGGAATTGATGAGCTCTAAATTTAAAATTTTAACTTTCTAAAAAATAAAGCTTATCAAAGCTTATCTTTTAGACTTAAAACAAAAATGATTAATGTGAAAATCAACATAAAGTTATTTTTTATTTATTTATTTATAGAGCTGAACCAGACTTACTAAAAATCACAGATGGAAAATATCTTAGCATTTCGAATTGTAATATTTTAGGCACGTCTCTAACTAGAGATCGTATATGAAATTAATCTTGGAGTTGATGAATTTTAAATTTAAGATTTTAACTTTCTAAAAAATAAAGCTTATGAAAGTTTACCTTTTGGATTTAAAACAAAAATGATTAATGTGAAAATCAACATAAAGTTCCTTTTATTTATTTATTTATTTATTTATTTATTTATAGAGCTGAACCAGACTTACTAAAGATCACAAATGAAAAATATCTTAGCATTTCGAATTGTAATATTTTAGGCACGTCTCTAACTAGAGATCGTATATGAAATTAATCTTGGAGTTGATGAATTCTAAATTTAAGATTTTAACTTTCTAAAAAATAAAACTTATCAAAGCTTATCTGGCTTAAAACAAAAATGATTAACGTGAAAATCAACATGAAGTTCCTTTTTTTAAAAAATTTATTTATAGAGCTGAACCAAACTTACTAGAGATCACAAATGAAAAATATCTTAGCATTTCGAATTATATATAATTTAGACACCTCTCTAATTTTGTAATTACCCAGTCTCGGGTTATCAATACACGCGTAACTTTATGACGAAATTTGTTATTAAAATTACTCATCCCCTAAAATATATGCATTTAAATTTCGTTGTTACATGTAAAAAATACTCATCTATTAAATTTGGACTTTTTTTTTTTTTTTCAGTGAGAAAAATTTATTTAGTTCATTTTTCGCATTCTTTAGCTTCAAAATAATAAATAAAAATTTACAAAATCAGTTTTTCGAAAGCAAGAGCAGATTTAACAATTGAGAATATTCTGAATGGAAAAACGGATTTTTTCTTCTAACACATTAGTTAATGAATAATTTTTATGACAAAATTTCCCATAGTTATAATAATATTTAAATAATATTAATATTACTGAATGTTATTTAATAATAATAATATTAAATATATATAAAATAATATTATATATATTATATATTTATTATAATATATAAATATATAATATTATAATGCATAATATAAAACAATATTATTAAATATTATTCAGTAATAATATTAAATAATATTTAGTTTTGGTTGCTGGTGACGGTACGTCAAGTGACTCTTAAAAGTTGAAATTTTTATTTTGTTGAACAATTTTATTTCTATTTAATAGTTAATAGTATTATTTTCACATAGTTGTTACTAGTCTCCTTTAAAAAAGTAAATATCCTTAAAAAATTAATAATTCTCTTTTAAAAAAGTGGAAAATTGTATCAGATTAGCGAATGCTTCATAATAAATTGATTGATTTAACAACTATATATTAATTGATTTCTAGAATTTCAATCTTAGCTACCCTAAACATTTCCCCCCTTATTTTTCATTCATGTATATCTTTTTTTCCTTGGAAATCAATTGTAAGCTAATTACGGTGAAGGATTGATTTCTATTTATAATAGTTTACTTAATTATTAATGTAATTATATACATAGATGCTAACATTTTAATTTATTCTGGAGTACTTTTAGCACCGCGTTTATTTCGTTCCACTTTATTTATAGAGAAAATTTCACCAATATATAACTTCGATAAAATAAGAAAAAATTACTCTTAAAAAATAAGTGGTATGAAACAAAACTGGGGCTAAAAATACTTCAGAACAAATTAAAATGTTGGCATCTATGTTAAATATCGTGACTGACGAAATGTATATATTATAATTATCTTTTTTATCTATACATATTTTAGTACCCGAAGGATTAGTGTCTCAGAGGCAGCCTCCTTTATTACCGCTAGCAGAAGATGCTGTGCATGAGGTTAAACGACAGGCAGTGGTTGAGCTCCAGAAAGCTGTAACAGCAGCAGAGACAAAAGCAAGTGAGCTTCTGGCAGCTGAACGTGCAAAGATGGAGAGAATGCTCTCTGAAGCCCGTCGGCAAGCAGCTGAAGAAACTATGGCAGCTATCAACCATCAAGATGAATCTACAGAAGTGAGTGCTTTAAAATATTAATGAAATGTATCGAGAAATAAGTGCGTTAACGGCCCGCTTCACTTATCGTCATCGGAAGCCTAAGTCGATGTTATTCTATGGGAAATTTCCTTTACTTATAATTCATTAACTAATAAATATTTTTAAATTCTGTTTTCACATTCTATTCAGAAAATTCCGAACTGTTAAATAAACGGATTTTTTTTTTTTTTTTAACTGATTTTTTTTTTAATTTTTAATATTTTATTTTGAAACTTCAAAATGAAAAATTTCACATTTTGAAAATACGTATTTTAAAATTTTAAAATTTCAAAATTAAATATAAAAAATTAAAAAAATCTATTTTGGAAAAAAGTCTATCAATTTAACAGTTGTGAAATTTCTGAATGTGAAAACAGAATTTAAAAATAAGTATTAGTTAATGAGTTATAAGTCAAGAAATTTTCCCTTAGTATAATATTGGCTTGGGCTTCCGGCGACAGTAAGTGAATGAGGCCGTTAACGAAATTTATCATATATAAGCTATAAAAAATTTATGAAGTCGTTTATTCATGTAGAAATACTATTTACAACAATGCAGTGAATGATTCAGAAAAAAAAAAAAAAAATATATATATATCTATTCAAATCATTTTTCATTTTCCCCTTTATATATCTGTAAACTCATAAATTCTGTAATACACTATTTCTTAGTAAGCAAGTTTCAAGATACACTGTTAAAAATTTTAACAGAAAACTCTGTGTAATCTATTAGCTTAAGTCTTACGTAAAATTACAGAGAAAAATAAACGGAGATGTTAAAAAACTTATTTTATACATTCATTTTAATAACTAATATTAATTTAATTAATTATTGGTGAGAATATATTCCGGACTTGGAATGCTTATTTTAAAGTAGAAGGAGTCATTTTTAATTTTAATTAAATAATTAAATAATAAAATTTGTAAAAATACAGAATAAAGATTAAGAATCTCGATTATTCACTTTTAATTAAGAATTACTGTAAATTTACGGAGACTCTGGATAAATATTTACATTAAATTTATAGAAATTTTTAACAGTGTAGTCTACCATAAATGGTGACGAAGATTCTTTTTTGAAACTTCAGAAAATGTAATTTTCGGAAATTTAACAGTCAGATTTGAGAAGTTATTATTTTTGACATAATTCACCAAATCTTAGAATCCTTATATATATATATATATATGCACTCCTGCTCAAAAGTTGTTTTGAGCAGGTCGCTTGCAAGATTTGCAAACGACCAACTTTTCTCAATTTAAAAACTTATCTCTCGATGATATGTTTTCAAACATTGGTTATTTAAAGAACTGGGCCTTCCGTTTTTACGTGAAAACTGGTTTAAGACAACATTTAGGGGGCCGGTAACAAATTAAGCAAAATCAATTATGTTTGTGATCACCCTGTATCGTTAAGTGCACGAAATGATCTGTAACTTTAGAATATGTTAATATAGACCCAGAACAATTCGTGGATGAATTTGTGTGATGATAGCTTGTTAAATAACGGAAATATAAGCATTTATTTAAAACTCCAGAAAAAAGGAAAAAAAAAAACTCAGCAAGTTTTTTATTTGTAATATACAGAGTTATAAACAAATATTATTCCCACTTTTAGATAAATTGCAAAAACACTTTTGAAACAGTTGTAGAGTAAATACTGCAATCGGAATGCAAATATCTGAAATATCTCATGAAATATCTCATGAGCATTTTTATGAGAAACGTTTTCATTGCGCATGTGCGAAACGTAGAAAAATATTTATTACACAGGTTGAAGGCTAGATATATTGGGCAACTTTTGTCAAAAATTCATTTGAATAGAATAAAAATTAAGCAAATTGTCGACAAAAGAACGAGCTAGATTTTCGGTATTTTCCAACAGTTGAAATTTCATAAGGGTTTTTTTACATGTTGCCTAATTAATTTGAAGATCCAATTATTTCAATCACCTTGCAAAAGTACGTTTTTGTGAAAAACCTTTTATAAGCTTATAACCCTAACATATTTTTGTTTATGTACTAAGATTTGTGAGATCATAGCAAGAGTAATAAAAATATTGAAGATAGTAAAATCATTTACAAGCCATATTAAAGGGGAAAAAAAAGGAAACAGAAGTATTTCTAGATAGTCCATATATATATAAACCTTGCTAACTAACACGAATATTTTTTATACTCATATGCACTTTCATACGGAAAGGCAAGAAATTTGCAGTCGAATATTTTATTTTTTACTCAGTTGAAAGAACTTACTCAAATATAGGTGACAAATTATCTGTAATATCTGGAGATCTTTTTTTAAATGTGGTGTGTGAACAATGAATTTATTGGGGTTGTATATTTTTACAAAATTTCTTAACTAATTAAAACTATAAAATAACACAATTTACACTGAATCAACAGTGGACAACAAACAACTTTATGAGTATCAACAATTTTTGGTTAGAATTGCACACAGGTTTTTGTAGCATTAAGTACACTATCATTAATATCTTATAATGATAGATATGTCTAATGCCATCGAAAGCAATCTGCAATTTCGCAAAAATTTTGGTTACTCATAATACAGTTTTGGGTAAGGAAATGTCCGAGTTCATTGTCAACCAAAACTAGTTTCGAGTTTCAATGAGTCACTTTTAAAAAGTCGATCCCATTTAAATAACAGTATAGTTGCCAACATTTTAATTTATTCTGGAGCATTTTTAGTCCTGTCTCTATTTCACACCACTTTATTTATAGAATATTTTCCCCCAATATATAACTATAATATAACTAGAAAAAAAAAAAATACTCTTAAAAAATAAGTGGTATGGATTAAAGGTGAGGCTAAAAATACTCCGTAATAAATTAAAATGTTCGCATCTCTGATAACAGGCTTGTCCTTTTTGATAAGTACACTGTAAAAAATAGGTTCTTAAAAATAAGTATATATTGTCTCAAAATAGCCCCGAAACAATATATACTTAAATTTGAAAACCCATGTACTCATTTTAGAGTATATTGACATGCTCAAAAATGGTGTTGACAATAAGAATCTCTTAATATCGCCATGTTTGACATGTCAATGTACTCAAAAATGAGTACATGGGTTTTCAAATTTAAGTATATATTGTTTTGGGGCTATTTTGAGACAATATATACTTATTTTTAAGAACCTATTTTTTACAGTGTAATTTATTCGTAAACTGTGCAAAAAGGACATTTACAACTTCTGTCAAAGGAAGGACTCCATAGATATTCATTGTTATCGCAAATAGTTTTTGTTTCTGGTGTTAAGATGTTCTAGCTTCAAAAAGTTAAAAATTAACATTATGTTTTCTCCACAGAGTTGCTGGAATTGTGGCAGGAAAGCCAACGAAACATGCTCCGGTTGCAACATAGCTCGCTATTGTGGAGCTTTCTGTCAACATAAAGACTGGGAGAATCACCACAGAGCTTGTGGAACAACCACTTCATCGAGCAACCACGCATCACCTTCAGCATCACCACCGGTGGGCAAACAGAGCCCTGTTCCTCCAACAAGGACTATTGCCAACGAAGGGCCGAAAATTGAAGTGAAAAACTGATCAGATAATGAAACTCCGATCCAAAGAGTATTTTGACAACAAATGTTGCTCATTAACTGTGACTGTTACAGGACATAAGTGCGCATGCCTGGCACAAACAAAACTATGTTCGCCCGAGTGCGACCGTCTCAAAAGCTGCAATTCATTCAGTACAAAAAATCGTCTGCGGAGTTAGAAAAGATAGCATCAAAAATAATTTCGGATTTGTTGATAATGCAATATGTAATGAAAAAATAATTAGATATTTAGCTCTATTTGTTAGTATATTCTTTGTAAAAATTGGTAAAAATATGGCTGGGCAAAAAGGCAATTTATTTATTTTTTTCTTTCTCTTTTTCTTTTCTCTCTATTTTAGTTTTAAAATATCAGAAATATGATAGAACCAGGATACTCGTTTTAAAAGTTTTCTGTAAATATTTAGAATTATTTAAATAACATCTAAGTTATATATAATTATTTATTGAAAGTTTATATTTTAATTTTGGAATTTAAAACAAATTTTGGAAATTATTAATATTTTAATAATTGATAAGATTACATCAAATAAAAGTAAAATCATAAGAGAAAAACTTCATTTACTATAGTTTTAGTCTTAAATCAGTTTTTTTTTTTTTTTTTTTTTTTTTTTTTTATAATGAAAATGTAACAGTTGAAATAAGTATATTTAATACTTATTTATTATTTTTTAATTTCGTATACAATTTTGAATTTTTAACCAAATTTAAAATTGTCTTTAATTTTTTTAAATTATCAAAAGTTATTGAAGAATTAATATAAATATATAATTGTTTAACATATAGCAGACTTTTCTTATTTCTTAAGTAACCAGCATAAATTTTAACCGCACGTCTTTAATATCGTATACGATTATTATTATTATGATTATATATATATATTTTTTTTTTCAGAATGTTTAATTTTTGTTTCCTTTAACTGGATATATTGAAATTGATATGTTTAAAAAAAAAAAAAAAAGTTGACAATTCCAAAATTGATTTTGGAGACTAAACACTATTAACTATGATATCTTATCTTATTGTTTATTTATTTGTTTATTTTACCTTTATAAAAATTAAATAAATTTTTTTTCTGTTAAATAATTAGTATAAAACATATGTGATAGATTAGTTTTATAAATTAATGTCCAAAAAATTTCTTGAATGTTTAGTAGATACATTATTTTAATTATACATAAAATTTATTATCTCTCTCTCTCTTTTATTTATTATTTTTATTATTCCCTCTTTTTACGTTAGATAAAATTTATTAAATACTCTTATAAAGCTAAGATGCATTCAAAACGCAACTTGGAATGTCTTTATAAGAAATAAGATTAAACATATTTAAATTTATAACTAAAAAAGTTCGTTTATTTAGTTGAGTACAAAATTACGCTTGGGGGTGAAATTTAACAAACAATGACAGAATGTGTCTTTTTTTAACGCAAAATTAACTATACCGTAAATATATTTTATACGATTTCTCACGTTTTGAGATTTCTATGATTGTACAGTAAAATTATCATGTTCAAAATAACAAAGTTGTAATATACATACTTTTTTTTTTTTTTTTTTTTTTTTTTTGTAAATTTCGTTTTTTATACGATAGTTTGATATACCTGAGCTCATATTATTATATGCATTGTAAATATTTTCACACAATATTAAGTTTTCAAGACCTAAACTTGAATTGCAGTTTTTGATTGTGATATTAAAAGAAGAAGAAAAAAAAAGTGTAAAAAGAATGTTTAAATAACTGTTTTGCACATATGTTTGCTGTTACATACGAGTGTAGAATAGAAACAGAAATCAAAGAACTCTCAAAAGAAGAAGAAAATTTTTCAAATGCATCTTCAAAACTCTCTGTGAAACAATTTCTGTGAAGAATGGGAAATCTGTGAAAACCTATCGCAGACGATAAATCTGTCTGTGAAAAACCTATCGCAGACGATAAACCTGTCTGTGAAAACTCAATTTTATTTCCTGTTAAAACGACTTTCAAAATGTTTAAATGTTTTGTCATTCTTAATGCCACTAGTCAAAGAAAGATCCGTTTTCAAGCCTTGGTGTTTCAGTAAATTTTTTATAAATATAAATGTTTTTAAAGTTAATATTAACTTTGTTGTGCATTGATATAAGCAGGCTTTTGATCAGAATTTTTATATGATAATAATAATAATAATAATAATAATAATAATAATAATAATAAATGTTTCAAGTAGATTAGAAAATAATGCAAATATGTATTTTTTTTTTTTTTAACATGTATATAGAGCTTAGGAAAAGATTATATTAACGTACATACCAACATCCTAATTAATATTCCGTAGTGTTGTTACTCCCGCCCTTTTTTTCACAACAGTAAATTTTTAGAGTAATATTCTCCAAATTCAATTGCGATTAAATAAGAAGAAAAATACGCTAAAAATATACTGGTGTGAAAAAGAAGGCGGAGCTAACAATACTACGGAATATTAATTAGTATGTGGGCAAATATATATTAATAAGTATCATAATGAAAATTAACATTTATTACTTTAATTATATTCCATATAAAAAAATATATATATATAAACACTAGTATTGTTATAAAACACTACGCTATTCTAACAATAATTTAACACATAAATTTGAATTTTGTTTATCAAACGTCCCTTGTTTATTACTTTAATTATATTTTAATTTATTACACAAAAACTATTCAGATCTTAAATTAAAAACACACAGAAAAAAATAAATAAATAAAAAGAATGAAAAGAAAAGAAAACAAATTGCATTACATATTTATAATAAATGAAACTATGATGTTTCTTTTTAACAAATATTTTCTTTAAATTCATAAAACTCAGCTCTTTTGAATTTTGATAAAAGTTTTTTCAAGAACGATGAAACTTAAATGGTATAAAATCAATAAATTTTAATTTAAAAAGTTATAAAATTAGATAAAGGTTGATTTTTTTTTTTTTTTTTTAGAAATACTTAACATTTTTTTCTTCCGTTAATTTCTTATCCTCTTATATTTATTTATATATTTATTTTTTAATTCAGTTAAATTTTCTAAAACTTAATCTATTCTTTAAATATTTATTATCTTAATTTTAAAAAATAAATCATACTTGTTATTTTTAATCTTTGAAAATCCGTGAAATATACATATTTTTTAGAATAAGTTAAAAATGTATTTTAAATGAAGTCATTATCATATCACAGAAATATTATCGATCGAAAATTGAAATTTATTAGCTGATTATTCATTGTTCATAAATGATATAATATAAATAAAATTTGTAAACTTTTCAAGATAAAAGGAAAAAATAGGGAAGATAAATAAATAGATTGAAACTGTTACATAAATATTTATAAAATAAATACATTTTTATAACTTAGATACTTTTAATATAGATTTGGATATTTATTGCCATACAAAAATTAAGAAAGCAGTGGACAAATAAAAACAAATTTATTTAAACAAATTTATAAAGAATTAATTTTAGAGGACCTGTCTATAAAGATATTGTAAATTAGTTCACAATTTGAAAACTAATATGAAAATAATATTTTTATTTTCTGATATAAGCCTGCTAATATTAGTTATTTTATTATGAATTGTATAATAAAATGGAATCGAAATTGATCACCAAAGATTTATTTTGAAATTTTCTGTTTAAAAATTAATATTTGTATATTTCTATTGTAGTTGCAGATGAAGATATATCTAGTCATAACTGTTTGAGAAATTTTATTTGTAAAAAAGATTATGATTATATGGCTATATAATAGCATTTTACGAAAATTTTTTAGTTTTATTTGAATATGTATTGGGATTTTCAATGCAATATTAATTGAAATTTAATTTATTTACTGAAAAAGTATTTTCAATCTGTAAAAAAGTGCAAATAAATTTTAAGAAAAAAGTTTTGAAAATAGATTTCTTGAAAGTTGGTAAAATTTATGCTTTATAACAAAAACATTTACTGTAAATGAAAACTATTTAAAATTGTTGAGTCGGTAAAAAATTGCAAATACACGTTAAAGAAAATCTTGAAAATATTATTTTTATAGTTTAAATTTGTAACTTAAATTAGATATAGACTTTTAACACTTTCACGACCCTTTAACACATTTTGTGTTTTTGACAGTAAAGTCTGCCTGTGGGCGTTATTATCCCGAGAAAAAATATTTCAGAACAAAATTGTATGTTTTTTATTAAAATCACACAATCAACTGATTGGAAGAAAATCATATTTAATGAAATTTTTTTTCCCGACTGAGTGAAAATAATGCCTGGACTGGGAGTCGAACCCCGAATCTTTGACATGTAAGTCAAAGATCCGGGGTTCAACTCCCGGTCCAGGCACTATTTTGACTCAGTCGGAAAAAAAAAATTCAATAAATATGATTTTCTTCCAATCAGTTGATTGTGTGATTTAAAAAAAAATTGTATTTTTTTCTCCCATTGTTTAATGGTGTTTTCCATTACCTGCGGCTTATTTCTGTTGAGCTATCTACATGATAGATCAGATGTTCCTACCCAAAGGTTGTCTGAGTGAGTAATGCCGACTGGTGTTCGGCCTGGATAGCTCAATTGGTAGAGCCTTGACTTTGTAAGTCAAAGATCCGGGGTTCGACTCCCGGTCCAGGCATTATTTTCACTCAGTCGGAAAAAAAATGTATTTAATTTTATATTACAAATGGATATGCATTACAATTATATTCTTTCTAATCAATATACTTGTATTCATAGTATATTTTATTGCAAAAATATGAATACAGTATACATAGTTAAGAAATAAGTAACATACAGATTATGAATGCAACGCCCACTGCCGGAGTTACAGAATTTCAAATGACGTGAATTTACGTGAACGGTCGTGAAAGTGTCAATAGCTTAACACAAACAATTATATACAAAGGGTGTTCAAATTATCAGATTTTTTTTTTTATTTTGACATTATTTTCGATTATCTGAAAAACATACTAGATGAAATGAACTGAAACTTCATATATGCAAAGAACATTTAAAAACTCATATTTTCCATTATCTATTTAGTCCAGAGTGTAATTAGGGGAACAACCACAAACTGAAGAAGAGCAAAAATACTTTGGATTGACCTGTATCACAAAAAGCTACAAATTTCTTGTATCTTTAATACATAGTCGCACATATTATGCACAATATTTGTATGATTTGATGCAGGAATTGCGCAATTATTTAGGTAGCTATAATTTTTTTATTTTATTTTTTTTCAAAAATTAGTAAACTTTTTTATAAGTTTTTTGCATGCAACTAGTACGGATTTCCATAAAATTTTTACAAAACTTGGTGAAAAATTGACAAAACGTTTGAGAAATATTATTCTGAAACATAAAATTCACACGTGTAATATTCGTTGAGATGTGAGCATTTTTAATAAATATTATTTTACTGGACATGCACGAAATATAGAAACATTTTTATTGCATAGGTTGAAAACTAGATGTTTTGGGCAACTTTTTTAAAGATCATTTGAATACAGTAAAAATTAAGCAATTTGTCGGCAAAAGAACAACCTAGTTTTTAGATATTTTCCAGAGTTGAAATTTCATGAGGGGTTTTACACATGTTGCGTATTTAATTTGAAGATCCAATTGCTTCAATGACGTTGCAAAATTTCTTTTTTGTGAAAAACCCCTCATGAACTCAGAAATCTTAGTAAATAAATAAAAACATGTTAAAATTACAAGCTTATATAAATATTATATAAAATTGATTCTATGGATATGAATGGATATTTTATGGATATTTCTTCTATAACTTCATTTTTTTGAATTTCAGTAAAAAAAAAAAAAAAAAGAGAGAGAGAGAGAGAGAAGAAAGGTTTAGGGATAAAATTGAAAGTATTAACATATTGCATGCGGTTATATTTCACCAGGAAGGCAGCGGCCTTTTTTTCGTAAGGTACGCCAAAATAAACGCCTTACTATTCAAAACAGGATAATAACGACGCAAAAAGGTAAATAATAATAATAATAACCAATTTTGTGCATTACCGCTTTGTTTGCAGCATTCGGGCCTACTTTGTTCGCCTGACGAAGTGTCCCGAAAAAATTACGGCGAGTTTTATGCATTTTATAGTGTTTATTCAAACTTCTCTTTTTTGTTTATTCAAACTTTTTACTTTTTACAGACAACAATGTGTTTATGTAGGGGTAGCTTGTTTTTCAAAAAACCTACTTTACTTTTATTTGATCCACGCTACTGTGATAGACTGCAAAAAACGTAAAAATATGTTTGCCGTATGCAATGTGTTTATAAAGAACTTGAATAAGTTTGCGAGAAAAAATTCTCTAATTGACATCTAGAATCTCAATTGTGGTTCAGAAAAAATAGTTCCATGTCATTCTTATAAATTTTAGTCCCCTTGGAAAGCGAGTTCTTGAAGCCCCTATCAGAATTCTAGAGCGTTTGCCTATATTATGGAGGGCAAAGTTATTTAAAAATCTCTGCAAATAAATGAGATTACAAGAGGCGGGTTTCAGCAGCGATAATCTTGGTTTATGACCCAATTTTAGAAAATCAAGCGAGAATTTCTCCCAATATAAATGATTCAGAATATTTAAAGTATTTAGAACATTGTTTCACCATCTAGAAATGTGTACACTAGAAATTCTCGATCTTTTCGTCTATTCAGTTTATTGGCGCCCTTATGCGCATAGCTTAGAAATCTATATTTATAGTTAAAGGATTTAGAAAAGGGCCACTTATTCGGCGGTATATATATATATATATATATATATATATTCTCAGTGTATAATAAATATTCTACCATAAATAAATAAATTAGAGAATAACATCAGCGTAATCCATTTTAATGAATTCAGCTACTTAATGAATTACTTTTTCAGCTCTCTTTTATTTTTCTGTAGTGATTTCTAGAAAAATAAAAGGGACACTAGAAGAGAAAAATGATCTAGGGGAGACCGGTGCACAGTGGACCACTTTTACACTCTTAATTTTTCCCCCCCAAAAACTGGAAAAGCAATGTACTTGAAAAAAATAGCAAACAATCTCTGAGCCATTTTTGACATGTCTAAATTTATTTTGTAACACTATTTTCAATACATTATGAATAAAAAAATAAAAAAAAGAAGAACTTACAAAGTGAACCACTGCACCCCATGACCGAGGTGCAGTGGAACGGCCTCTTTTGTTTGTATTAAATTAATAAAAATTACTTTTTTTTTCTTCTAACATCAGTTTTCTGTACTATTCTAGTCTAGAGAACATAATTCAAGCATTTTCATGAAATAAATTAAACTAAATTAAATTAAAATAAACAAATAAGAAAACAAATCTCAGTAAGAAAATTTGTTAAGTTAAAATAGATAAATGTTTTTTATTCTTTTATTAATATTATATAATTTTTTTTTTTAATCTTTCTTTTTAGTTCAGATATTGATAAATATTATACTACTATTCAAATATTTAATATTTTTTAAAAATTATTTTGAGATATAATTAATTTACATTTTATTTGCAGATAAATTTAACTAAAATGTATTAAGCTGCTTCTTTTGCTGTTCACATGTGATCTCTAAAAACAACAATAATAATAAATTTTTCCTACTATTTATTAAATTAGATATTATTTTTTCTTTTATTAATGTAATATATTTCAAATAGTTATTAAATTTAGATATTAATAGATATTATATTACTATTCAAATATTTATTCTTTTCAGAAATTTATTATTAATTTCGTTTATTTTAAAATTAATATATTTATTACTTTGAGATATTAATACTTTACATTATGTTTGTATCTGTAAATTTAACTAAAACAAATATAAGTATTAAATCAAATTTGTACTTTTAGGCACATTGGAAGGTGGTCCATGTGCCCCATAAAAAGACGCTCCACTGTGCCCCGTGCCAGAGTAAAACAAATAATAATAATAAAATAATATAGACTATAAATACGCTAATAATTTTTAGGAATTTTAGAACAGCAATATCTTGTCTCCTTTTAACAATTATATAGTATTTATAGTCACTAGTTGAATCTTCATAAAATTTTGAAAACTTCAATCTGGAAAAATTACTTTGAGCAGCACAAAACGTAAAAACTGCTCAAAAGGGTTACCTTACTATTTTCCATGTGGTTTTTTTGTCTGCATACAACTAGTACCATGCTGCCATACATGAGTATCCATATGAACTAAAGGAGTGGAATATTAATAGATTTAAATAGGGGTGGTCCACTGTGCCCCGATCTCCCCTATAACTTAATAGTAATGCTATTTTTAACTACTAGTTTCAAAAGTTTTAAGACCTGATGTTATGAAAAACTGTGTTTATATATAAGAAAAAAAGTTAAATATCTTAAAAAAAAAAAAAAAAAAAAAAAAAAAAAAAAAAAAAAAAAACTTACTCTGCAAATTTATGCATAAAAGTTTTTAAATACTAATAGTAAATTAGATAAAAAATACTCATTATAATGATAATAATAAAATTCGTTAAATAAACTCAGTAGATAAAATATGCAACAAAACTTTTGACGAAACTAAATTTTGGAGACAAATATAACATGTTATTTGTAAAATAAAATACCATCTCTCTCTTTTTTTTTTTTTTTTTTTTTTTTTAATAATCAACAGAAAAAAAAAAAAATTATATATATATATATATATATATATATATATTAAATCGTCTTATATCAATTAAATTAAATTAAAGTTTTATATTAAAACATTAAATGTTGCTACACAGATATTATTAAATATATACGTATTTGTAATATATGTGGTTTATTGTACAGAAAAAAAATTTCATCATAAGATATTAAATCACGTCTTACATATGATTTAATATTTTCAGAAAATATGTATTCTGCGTCTGTCATAGAATCAATACGAAAATAAGTTACGCAGTTTTATCAGTTCTTTATAATGATAAATATAGTTTAAAATACAAAACAGAAAACTCTATACATCGTAATATCTAATTTTTTACTAAAATGCAGTAATTATTTCAAAATTGTTATGCTTAAGTCACAAATCAAAAGAAAAGGAAAAGAATATATTAAGAATGGTTGTCATAATGGAAAATCTGGAGAGTTATAAGAAGGTAACATAATTTGGTTCACTGTTCGAATTCCGAAGATATATATATATATATATATATATATATTAAACTTTTAACTAGGGATATTTGTCTTCTTAAATTAGATATTGATATAGGAAACAAAAAGTCAGTTTGGTTATTTTGCTTCTTCAACACGATGAAATTACTTGCCAAAAATAACACTGGAAGTTGAATAATTTAAAATAAAATTGCAAGTTTTTTCGACTGAAAAAATAACTACTAAATATTATGTTTTCATAAGACAAACGTATTAGAAAATTTAATTACATTGGGTTGGTTGGTTGGTAATAAGGTTTAAGGTTGACTGACTACGCTAGGGTACTAGGCCTATATGTGGGATGCCCACATGGGATCATTCTAAGGGGTCTTAGCCAGTATTTAAGCGAGTTTATGAGAAAACCACGGAAAACTTCGAACGGCTTGGTCGATGAACGCGACCTGGTATCGAACTTGGCATTTCCTATCTACCGGCTTTAAGCGCAGAACCGCTCGGCCGCTGTTAGTTACATTGAAACATTTTTTGCAATAATGAGAAAATTCATTTTCAATTTACTATATATATATTTTTTTAATTTAATAATACAAAGCTTCTATTAAAATACTTTTTTGTCGAAATCAGGATATTTTATATTATTTCTTTCTTTCTTTCTTTTTTCTTTCTTTCTTTACTTATTGCATTAACAGAAAAAATATTTCTTTTCGTATCTTTTTTTTTTTTTTTGTCCTTTTTTAAATTTTATGCATCATATTTACGGTTTCAGTGCATATTTCACTTTATGTTTAATATTTTTGTGTGAAACGGGTTAATATTAGGAAACTCTTTTGACAAAATATCGTGAAATTTCTGAACGGTTTTGGTGAAATTTTGATTAAAACTTGAGAGTGGTTGGATGCGGTTTGCATTGTACTAGAACTGCGCGATGAGCAATTGATGACGGTATTGGATTCACTACTGAGGGTGAAAGGCATGCCCTCACAATTCTGATCCTTTACGGAGGGGATGAGTTACCCACTTCGGTACACCCCTCCCTCCCCCATTTATGAAAAATTGATGATATTTTATTCTTGGTGAATTTTACGTGCTTTAGCAGACTCTATTCTAGTTGAACGAGACGTCTAAAAGTAGATATATTTCGCCTATATACGGAAAATTATTTTAATTTTACAAAGGAAATTGTAACTTTTTGTAGCTTACATTTTATTCTGTAAATACAAAATTATTATGTGTATATACATAAGTAGCAACTGGTATTTATAGCAAAAGTTGATTTATTCTTGAAGCACGTAATAACTGAAACGCATCAATTTATTTTTTAAGATATTTGTTTTACAAAAAAATGTATAAAACACTCGAAATTAAATACAATTTGTAGTTCAAAATCTAAAATGTTGTGCTTTTAATTCTTTTTTTTTTTCCCCTATTATTCTATATTTACAAAGAAGTAAATTTCAAAAAATGTGGTTCAGTAATAGTTTTTCAAATACACTGCAAAAATAAATAAATAAATCGCAACGCTCCTGGGAAATTTGGGGCAATTAACTGTTTAGTTTTTTTTGTTTTTTGTTTTTTTTTCCAGAAATGCTCCTTTAATATATAATAAGCCTTCAAATGTATCATTCAAAATAGTGCTAAATTCCTGAAATCAGGAACATTTCATGGAGGAAAACCTGTTATTCGCAGAAATCTATTCCAAATGTATAAAATCCAGGAACGTTTTTGATATGTAAGAGTAGCATTATCGCAAATAAATAAATAAAATAAAATAAATTCGTAAAATTCATGGGAAATTTAACGCAATTAGCTGTCCAGTTTTTTTTTCCAGAAATGCTTCTTCAGCATATGATAAGCCATCAAATGTAACATTCAAAATACTACTAAATTCCTGAAATCAGGAACATTTCACGAAGAAAAAACTATTATTCTTTTTGCATTTCTTTTAATATTTTAGTTTATCTGGTAGAGAAATTGTTAGTTAACGCTCTGCTCAGCAGTGGCGAGATGTCGAGTTCGTACTCCTGATCAGTCATGGATATTTGCAATGGTTCGAAATTTACGGAACGCAATAACTGACTTCTCCGGTAGCTAAACTTCATGTTATTGTATGGGAAAATATGTTTATAGAAATAATCATTATCTTATATAGATCTAAATTCCATTTTCGCTTTAAGAAAACTCACATCCATTGAATTTGTTCTCATTTTCTCAAAAAAAATTTTTTTTTTAATATCTTATATTAGAGCTAAAATTGTACTTAATTTTTTATTTAACTAAAATCAATTTATATTCAAATTCAAAATTTTAAAATTCAATTTTTATAAGAAAAATACAAATTTAAAAGTTTTGACTTTTTTTTTTAAATATATATATATATATATATGAAAAGTGAAATAAAGAGAAAAACTGTGTATTAGATAATGAGTTAGTTTATAAACAAATTTTTCCATGGAATAACATGACGTACGGCTATAGACGGGGATAGCTATTATTCCCTCTTAAGAGGCCTCTCCACTTATCGTCCCCAGAAGCCAAAACCAATGTTATTCTATGAAGAATTTTGCCCTATTATAACGTATAACTAATCTATATTTTTAAATTCCATTTTCACATTCAGAAATTTCACAACTGTTAAACAATTTATCGCTTTCTGAAAATTATTTTTAAAGTTTTTTAATATTTTATTTTGAGTTTGTAAAATGCGATTTTTCACAATGTGAAATTTTTCATTTTTCAGCTTAAAAAGGAAATCTTAAAAATAAAAAAAAATCAGTTTTTAGAAAGCGATAAATTGTTTAATAGTTGTGAATTTTTGGAAAGTGAAAACTAAATTTTTAAATAGTATGTATTAGTTAAGGAATTATAATGGGGCAAAATTTCCCATAGAATAACATTGGCTTCGGCTTTCGGAGACGATAGGTAAAGAGTCCCCTTAAGCTGTGTGTCCCGGCCTAATGAAACTGAATGTTCAAATAATCTATGTAAAAAAACTTTTAAAACCCAAATTCTTAACGTATCGTATCACATAAATCTTTTCGAAGTTAGAATAAAATTTTATTTAAAAAAAAAAAAAAAAAAGTAACTTTTTTGTTTATTAACCAAAAAAATTGATGAAATTTGAAATGAAAGTTGGTCTTGTGGGGTACAGGCTGTATATTATATTGTTGTGTTCGTGAGAGAAAATTTAAAAAAAATTGAAAACTGCAATTTTTGATCGCACTTCAAAAACATGTGGCTTAATGTGGAGCACATTTTTTTTTTCTCCTAACGGTTTCCATACAATCTTCTGCTGTTGCCACCTAAAATTCGTACTTCAGTTAATTTTAAAAAATCTAATTGTCCGATCGATAAGCTGTTTAATCCATCGGATTCACAAAAATTTTCCCATTCATTTGGTACCTTATTTGTAACGATACGACTGATATTTCTAATTTATTTTCCTCATTTTAAATAAATGTACGCTTTTTTTTTTCCTGGGGGGGGGGAAGGCAACAATTAAATTATGTTGAGATTCACAAACATACCGTCGTGAATGACAGTAAGTACATGAGAATTTGGGGGAAAATGACCGTCTATCTTTTAGTGTGTTAAATTTTAACCCTTTATATTGTGAATTTCTTGATCATTTTCTGTAACATTTTTAATGCATTTTTGAAGCTTTGAAGAACAAAGTAAATAAAGTATGTGATGGAATTTAAATTAAATTAAAAATCCTCCAGCTTTATGATATTGCTACTGAACATTTTGAATAAATGGGTTCCATACTCAACCCAGGAAGTCGATAAAACATGTTGACGGATCTATAGAACTTCAGTGTTAACAATAAGCCTTTATAGTGTAAACGTTTCTTAAAAGTAGTTGTAAGGACGAGTCCGAAGGCTTGAAGGTGTGCCAAATTGACCGACAGATTGCGATTTGGAAAACATCCAGTCATTCGAGTTCTGTTATCGCTTATTTTCTTTCAATCAGATGACTATCACCCCTATTTTAATACTCGTTGAGTCAGTACTTGCGCTGAGGCTTCCGTGGTCTCAAGAAATACGCTTGAAGAATACATAAGAAAGACGTATTTTTGGAGGCATTATTATTATTATTATTATTATTATTCTGTATAGATACTAAACATAGGAATAAACAGAAGTTATTTATTTATTAAGATGCAACATCGATTACGTTATCATTTAAGATACAACATCGATTTTTTTTTTCTTTTTCAGATTCAATTAGTAATCAATATCAAAATTAAACAAATAAATAAATAAAAACAAAAAATACAAAAACATGAAATTATGTAACAGTTTCTGCAAATCTTGATCGAAACTGTGAAATAATCCTGAATGTATTCAAGAATCGTGTTTTTTCTTGTAAAATTTCTAAACAATGCATCGATATTAAATAAAGGAATAGACAGAAGTTAATGTTTAACATGACGTTTGAGTTTTAGTATCAAAGTTATTTAAACGATGAAATTAAGAGAAAGATTTACCAGAATAAAATGAAAATGGCAAAAATTAATCACTGCACGTACTACCTCAATAAAATCCTAATTATAACAATTCGAACTCATTGAGAGAAATTAAACGAATAAAACGACAAATAAACAGTAAATAAATAAATAAATGTTTGCACGTTTTTCTTTTTCTTTTTCTTTTTCTTTCTTTCTTTTCTTTTCTTCTTCTTCTTCTTTTTTTTTTCCTTTCCCATAAAAAGAAATATTAATACTTACACGTGAATCATAAAATTTGAAAAAAGAAAATCCTTATTATTATTATTATTATTATTATTATTATTATTATTATTTTTAAATAAATATATTTTCTTTCACCTCTGGAAAAAAAAAGAATGTATAATTTATTTATTTATTTATATATTTATTTTATCCTTATCTATTTATTTATTTACGTTTTTGGTATCACTTTTTCAAAAATAAATTTAAAATTAAATTGGATTTTTTATATAATATTTCTTAAACCAATTATCCGATTGAACTAAAAAATAGGGCGTCAATTAAATTTCGTCTTGATTAATAAATGTACCAATTTTCGCAATGATGCGTCGAATGGTATATAACCAATATGCTCTATAAACAATGCTATGTATTTAAAATTAGTCTTAGTTGAAAAACATCTAACTCAAAAGAAATTACGATTCCTGCAATTTCCAAGCACAGCCCAAAATATCCAAATACTTTGGCAGCCTTGTAAACGAATGATGAGTGATTTTCATACCACAAAATATGCTTTTACGAATATGATAAATTTTGTTCGTTCTGTCTCGTTTAAGGGCCCTCTTCACTCACCGCCGCCGGAAGCCGAAGCTAATGTTATTCTATGGGAAATTTTTCTTTACAAATAACTTATTAACTAATACATATTTTTAAATTCTGTTTTCACATTCTGAAAATTCCCAGCAGTTAAATTGACGGACCTTTTTTAAAAAAATATTTTTTTAATTTTTTTAAATTTTATTTTGGAATTGCAAAATACGAATTTACAATATGTGAATTTTTTTCATTTTGCAATTTCAAAATAAAATATAAAAAATTAAAAAAATTAAAAAAAGGTCCGTCAATTTAACAGTTGGGAATTTTCTGAGTGTGAAAACAGAATTTAAAATTATGTATTAGTTAATAAGTTATGTGTAAAGAAAATTTCCCCATAGAATATCATTGGCTTGGGCTTCCGGCAACGGTAAGTGAAGATGGCCGTTAAGCCTATAGATGTTACACTGTACTTACGAGTAATTTCTCCATAAAGATAATGTATTTTATTCTCTTGGATGTCCCTGTACACCTGTACACGAATCATTTGATTGATCTCAGTGAAAAGTTTAGTGCAGCATCCCTAAATGATACAGATTTAGGATACCAAGTTTGAACTTCCTGCTGTTATTTATTCTTGAGATATACGGATAATAGACACACACAGGTACAAAGACCAACCGCTAAAAACATGGGTTTTACATTCAGGAAACCTCAAAACATGTAAATATAACAAAAACGCAATTTCGAAAATTTGACCCAAAAACTATACTTCCTTTACCATGTATATAGGTAAGAGAAAGTAAAAAATGATATTATAATACCTCTTATCTAAATTGATTTTAAAATGCAGTAATAAAATTCACATATTTTCTCTAATAAATAAAATAAATATGATTCTAAATAATTGTAAATAAAGGTTTAAAAAACTTTATTGAGAATTGCTTATTATATATATTTTTAAAAACTGTATAAAAAAATTTAAAGAAATATTCCATATTGAATTAAGGTAATAATTTCAATGCAAGCAATGTTCATTTTAATAATTATTTAATATCACGGTTTTTCATATTCATATTTACAATACTAATATATATATATGTATGTGTGTATATAAAAATTCACTGAATAACCTAAAAAGATATTTATAATTACTAATATTTGTATATTTCTGATAAACATTAGCTTTTTAACAAGCGGATCCAGTCTGTAATTCATTGGTTTTCATGGCATAAACAGTGATTTTCAATAGTTTAATGTAATCGCTGGATATTATGTCGCACTTATTTGAATAAAATAATTGAGAATGCTTAAAAAATTAATAATTTAATAGTAAATATAATAAATAAAACTAAACCTATTTTCGTAAATGCTTTGAAATCTATTACAATGCAGCCACCACTAATCCTTTTTATTTATTTAATTATTTATTTATTTATTTATTTATTTAATAGTCTTCTTATAGCTTTTCATAATACAATCGTATAATTCACATACTGGGAATATTAGATATAATTTTGATATACCTCAATTCATTTACCTTTACACAGAGAAAAAATTCTGTAACTGACTTCTAGAATGTAAATTGTGGCCCTAGAAAAAATAGTTCCATGTCATCCTTATAAATTCTAGTCCCCTTGAAAAGCGAGTTCTGGAAGCCCCTATTGGAATTCTAGAGCGTTTGCCTATATTCTCGAGGGCAAAGTTATTTAAAAGTCTCTGCAAATAAATGAGGCTTCAAGAGGCGGGTTTCAGCAAATATGATCTTGGTGTATGACCCAATTCTAGAAAATCAAGCGAGAATTTCTCGCTATACGAAAGATTCGGAATATTCAGAATATTGTTTCACCATCTAGAAATGTGTAAACAAGAAATTCTTGACCATTTCGTCTATTCAGTTTATTGACGTGCCTTATGCGTATAGTTCGTAAATTTATATTTCTAGTTAAGGGATTTAGAAAATGGCCAGTTATTCATTCTAGAAGAAGGCGGTATATTTTTTTTTCTCAGTGTACTATTATTTTAATATAAGTGAATTTTAAAAATAGCAAAAAGTTTATTTAACATTTTGTTTAGTTTAAAATCTCACAATCTTATTCGAAAGCATTAAATTCTGACAGTAATATAGTAGAAATATTTTTAATGGCTTTCTATGCGGAAAATACATAATAAACATATCTCATAAAATATCACAATTTAGTACAGCTAGAGAATACATAAAAAATATCATTAAAAACACAATTTTAGGTATAATTACAAAAAAAAAAAAAAAAAAAAAAAAAAAAAAAAAAAAAAACTAAATATTTTTATTATACTACATATTATGTGCAATCAACTTGCATAATTTTAGTACGAAACATGTTCAATCTCAAAACACGCAATCTAAATTTATGAGGTGAGTTCATACGTTTATAAAGCACGTTAAGCGGCCTTACTTTATACTTTACCTTCATTTTATTTATTTATTTATTTATTTTACTTCTTACGAATGTATTAGAACTGTCGCATATAATTATTATATGTAAATGCCGGTGAATTATCAGTCAGAATTATTACTACTTTGAAACGTTATTACAACGTTAAATCTGTAGATAATTTTAACTCAATTATTGGCCTAGGTAGAAATTATCGAAATATTTCTTCATGCGCATAATATAGCGGCTTTGCCTGCACTGAGAAAAAAAAAAAAAAAATACCACTTTCATCTAGAACGAATAGGTGGTCCTTTTCTAAATCCCTTAACTAGAAATATAGATTTCCGAGCTATGAGTATAAGGCACGCCAATACACTGAGTAAAAATTCTATAACTGACATCTAGAATCTAAATTGTGGCTCTAGAAAAAATAGTTCCATGTCATCCTTATAAATTTCTCATAAAACTTTTTCCAGTCCCCTTCGAAAGCGAATTCTAGAGACCTCTATTAGAATTCTTGAGGGTTTGCCTATACTATCGAGGACAAACCTATTTGAAAATATCTCCAAATAAATATTAAACAAGAGGCGGGTTTCAGCAGCTATAATCTTCGTTTATGACCCAATTCTAGAAAATCAAGCAAGAATTTCTCATAATACAAAAGATTCAGAATATTGTTTCACCATCTGGAAATGTGTACACTAGAAATTCTCGACCATTTCGTCTATTCAGTTTGTTGTCTTACCTTATGCGCATAGCTCGGAAATCTATATTTCTAGTGTAAAGATTAAAAAAAATTACCATTTATTCATTCTAGATGAAGGCGGTATATTTTTTTTTTCTCAGTGTGCCCGTTTCGCTGGTCACTATATTTAAATTATTAATAATAAAAAAAAATCACTATTTTCAATTTAAAAAACAAAAATCCACTTTGGAATCACTTAAAAACTTGCTTCGGATTACTGATGCCTTCGGTATCGTCTTCTTTAACCACACACTGAGAACAAAAATATACTGCTTTCATCTAGAACGAATAGGTGGTCTTTTTCAAAATCCCAAAACTAGAAATATAGATTTCCGAGCTATAAGTATAAGGCACGCCAATGCACTGAGAAAATATTCTATAACTGACACCTGGAATCTAACTTGGGGCTCTAGAAAAAGTAGTTCCATGTCGTACTTATAAATTTCT
Source organism: Salticus scenicus (assembly GCA_963930645.1). Lineage (NCBI taxonomy): Eukaryota > Metazoa > Arthropoda > Arachnida > Araneae > Salticidae > Salticus > Salticus scenicus. The sequence goes on from OZ005662.1 coordinate 92,363,143, forward strand.
CATAAAATTTTTTCTCGTCCCTTTCGAAAGAGAATTCTAGAGACCTCTATTAGAATTCTTCAGCGTTTGCCTATACTATCGAGGACAAACCTATTTGAAAATATCTCCAAATAAATGTGAATACAAGAGGTGGGTTTCAGCAGCTATAATCTTGGTTTATGACCCAATTCTAGAAAATCAAGTGAGAATTTCTCGTAATACGAAAGATTCAGAATATTCAGAGTTTTCAGAATAATGTTTCAACTTCTAGAAATGTGTAGATTAGAAATTCTCGACCATTTCGTCTATTCAGTTTGTTGGCTTACCTTATTCGCGTAACTCGGAAGTCTATATTTCTAGTTTAAGGATTTAGAAAATGACCATTTATTCATTCTAGATGAAGGCGGTATATTTTTTTTTTCTCAGTGCGACCGTTTCGCTGGTCACTATATTTAAATTAATAATAATAATAAAAAAAAAAAATCACTATTTTCAATTTAAAAAACAAAAATCCACTTTGGAATCACTTAAAAACTTGCTTCGGATTACTGATGCCTTCGGTATCGTCTTCTTTAACCACACACTGAGAAAAAAAATATACTGCTTTCATCTAGAACGAATAGATGGTCTTTTTCAAAATCCCAAAACTAGAAATATAGATTTCCGAGCTATAAGTATAAGGCACGCCAATGCACTGAGAAAATATTCTATAACTGACACCTGGAATCTAACTTGGGGGTCTAGAAAAAATAGTTCCATGTCGTACTTATAAATTTCTCATAAAATTTTTTCTCGTCCCTTTCGAAAGCGAATTCTAGAGACCACTATTATAATTCTTGAGGGTTTGCTTATACTATCGAGGACAAACCTATTTGAAAATATCTCCAAATAAATGTCAATACGAGAGGCGCATTTCAGCAGCTATAATCGTGGTTTATGACCCAATTCTAGAAAATCAAGCAAGAATTTCCCGTAATACAAAAGATTCAGAATATTGTTTCACCATCTGGAAATGTGTAGACTAGAAATTCTCAACCATTTCATCTATTCAGTTTATTGGTGTGCCTTATGCGCATAGCTCGGAAATCTATATTTCTAGTTTGAGGATTTAGAAAATGACCATTTATTGATTCTAGATGAAGGCGGTATATTTTCTTTCTCGGTGCAATATCTGGGATCTGTGTCCTTATTGCCTGAGACAGCCTACGCCTTACTCTTGGTCTTTAATTTGGATGTTTATCGGGCGACTGTTTCGAAACGGACAACATACAGAAAAAAAAAAAAAAAAAATCGAAATAAACATTATACAGACTATACATAGTATTTATTATCAAGTAATTTCTTGTATTTTATTTGATTTACCCGGTCGACCATAAATGATAGGAATTCCGCTCCAAATATACACTGAGAAAAAATTCTGTAACTGACATCTAGAATCTAAATTGTCGCTCTAGAAAAAATAGTTCCATGTCATCATTATAAATTCTAGTCCTCTTGGAAAGCGAGTTCTAGAAGCCCTTATAAGAATTCTAGAGCATTTGCCTATATTCTCGAGGGCAAAATTATTTAAAAATCTCTGCAAATAAATGATACTACAAGAGGCAGGTGTCTGCAACTATAATCTTGGTTTATGACCCAACTCTAGAATATCAAGCGAGAATTTCTCCCAATATAAATAATTCAGAATATTTAGAGTATTCAGAATATTGTTTCACCATCTAGAAATGTGTAGACTAGAAATTCTCGATCATTTCGTCTATTCAGTTTATTGGCGTGCCTTATGCGCATAGCTCGGAAATCTATATTTCTGGTTAAGGGATTTAGAAAATGGCCATTTATTCATTCTAGAGAAAGGCGGTATATTTTTTTTTTCTCATTGTAATATGACAATATGTTATGAAGTTTAATTTGATATCAAAATGAATGGAAAAAAAAAAAAAAAAAAAAATCAATTTATTAGCAAACTCTTTATTAGTAATTTATAAAAAGAGCATTTTATAGCGACTTACAATAGTGCATTGAATGAAGAAACTGCAGAATCTTCCGTTTTTTACCTCAGAGTGTGAAAGGGATGGTCTCGCGAATGCCTTAATATTTAATCACGCTTCAATTAATAAATTGCTTCCTAATTAAAAATTTTAAAATTCTGTTTCGAGGTGCACACGGAGGCACTCCAGACTATGTATGTGTGCCAAATTTCACTTCTATAAGTACGGTAGATTTTTCTGGCGACATTTGACACAGGAAAAGGCAGACGCTATTTCGGTTTTATTAATAAGCTATTAAAATAAATAAAATATGCATTCACATGAGAGAACAGCTATTTCATAAGACCCTGTTAAGGAATTTTGAAATTTGAAAATTAGCTAGGACGTTTCTCACCAAGGTCTTTACTTATGCAATTGTGAGAGCTATTTTTATCCATCGCCAAAATCTCAAAAAATAATAAAACTCACCAAGGGGTTACTGTACTAAAGTTGCAACCACATCAATGGCGGATCCAGAACTTGACTTTTGGGGGGGGGGGGCTAAGATTTTTCAAAGTGTTATTCTAGACCAATAAAAAATTTACAATTGCAATATTCAATTGTGAATGTCAGTGATTTGGGGGGGAACTTCAGCCCCCTAGCCCCCCCCCCCCCTTAAATCCGCCACTGAACCACATTACTTTGTGATGGATAAAATTAAGAAGAAGAAAAAAAAAGACACAAGGCTTAATGAAATAAATATTTTAAATATAAATAAATTAAAATATATATATATTGTTGTCGTTTCTTATGCCACTCGGAAATTCCGAGCACCGGTAGTGGAACTATCTGCATTTAACGGACGTCTTCAGAAGAGCCCCACTTAGGGAGGAAGAACGACTTAGCTCCGGAAGCTGGCGAAAGATGGCAGCACCAGCAAACCACAGGAACTCGAATTTAGATCCGGATCAAGGCCAAGTTAAACCCATGTTCCGGTACCCCCAGAGGTATAATTTTTGATGGGAACTTGGAGAACTTTGCGACCACGGCGGAATTTAACGTACACCAGTCGCCATTAGCGTACACGGCGGTCTTTGACCGGCTTAATCACCGAACCCGCAATATTTCGATCACGAATTCGCTCTTACCGACCAGGCTACCGCGGCCCCCTTAAATTAAAAATAAATAAATAAATAAATGGTATGATGTCAGTTTAAACAGTAATTTTTGATGACACAGGTTTAATTTTAATTCTTTTTCTTAATTATTTTTCACGTGTACAGAAATGTTTCTTTTTATGTTAGAAAAAAATAAATGAAATAAAAAGTTGCAATCGTTTCATTTTATTGGTAGGCTGAAATTACAACGTTAAAAAATGTTCAAAGATTTAATAGAGTTAAATATGTTAATACGTTTTAATTAATAACTTTCTTCCAAATGAAAAATTGGAAAATCTGGCTTCAATTTGTACACAGAGACGTTACAGACTATCTGTGTGCCAAATGTCGTCTCTCTAAGTGCGGTAGATTTTTCTGGAGACAGTTAAAAGAGAGAAGGACAGTGGCCATTTCGCTGTTTTTAATAAGATATATATATAAAATTAAAGTTGAGTTTTAAATGAAACACAATAATACCAAAAATGAAATATAAAAAGTTCTTAATGCTGACTTTTGCCATATGCTGATTTGACAGCTTTAACAATTTATTCCGGAGAAGTTTTATTTCATAGCTTTATTTCAATCCACATTGATTGTAGAATAATTATTTCCAATATATAACTGCAGTAAAGTAAGAAAAAAATTACACTTAAAAAAAGTGGTATGAAAAAAAGGCGGGTTCAACAATACCGCGGAATAAGTTATAAAAGTTGACTACTAGTATATGTTTTGAAGAAAAAATAAATCAATAAAGCAGTGCAAAAATTAAATCAAAATTTGTCTTCTACAGATTTTAACAATTTCAACCACAATGGCTTTATATTTCTATAGAAATATGGAAAAATGCCTCATAGTTGATGAGTGATGCCCGATTTTACTGCATGTATGCGAATCTGTGTATGCATGTGCATATGTGAATATGTGTGAGTGTGTGTAAAAAAGTAGAAATCTGTCTCTTAGAGATTTTTGGAGTTTCTTTCAAAATGTCAATTTTTCCCCCTTACAAATATGAAAAATAAATAAATAAATAAATAAATAAAAATAAACAAATAATAATAATAATAATAATAATAAAAAGTGTTTAATAATTTATGAGTAATGCATGATTTTATTTTCTAGATTTTTTCCCTTATATTATGGATTTGTTTTATGTACGTGTAAATGTACAAAATAAAATGTATAAACTTCTAAATGTATAAACTTCTTTTTTTCACTTTTTAAACTATATACCACAATACAATCAAATTTATTGTAGGTATCCTTAAAAAGTTACAACGCTCTTATCATAAATTGAGAGCAGTAGCATTCGTATGAAAAAAAGAAAAAAAAGAAAAAAAGAAAAATTTTCTTTTCGCATAGTTTAGAAAAAAGTTTCCAACATTACACATTATAATTATATGCTGTTGTTCAAAATTATGTGTGCTCAAATGGTGTGCTGGTGTTCAAATCTCCTGTTTTCTCGTTTTCTTCTTTTGCGCATAACTTTTAAACAAGTAAACATATGAGTATAAAATTTGGATAGCATGTTTGTTATCATATCATTAATCGAATTTTATGTAACTTTAGCATAAGTAATAATTTTTAAACTAATAATTATTCAATTTTTCTCAAAAGTAAGGTTTGGAAAAAATGAGAAATTTCAACAATTTTAGAAAAGAAAACTTAGCGAAAAATGGTTTTAACGATGCACTACAGACAGGTGAAGACGGACGTGCCTTCAAATGCTAAACTAAATCCCGATTTTTCTTTCTGTATTCGCTTTTCCTTTACTTGTATAACGAACTTTTTGAAAAAATATAATTACTATTTTATAAACTATTCTCAACACCAAAATAATAATAATGTCGAAAAATAATTTTACAATAAACGTATTATCCAATTTTCATGCTTGTATGTATATTTTTAAAAAAGTTATGCACATGTGAAAAAAAGATTTTTAAAAAAGTTATCACAGGAAGAAAAATCAGGTTTTAATCTAACACATGGATGCATGTACATCTTTATACACTGTGTCCTAAAAGTTCCAGTACAGACGCTGATGTATTTTTTATTTACAAAACAATAAACCTTAAAACGATTATTTTTATGCTAATGATAAAAGACACATTTAAAATAACGGAGGAAAAAATACAGAACTTACATTTATAATAAATGTTCAAAATATCCACCCTTTTCTAGGAGGCAAAGCTGAACTCGTTTGCGCATGTGTTTAGAAACGTGTTTTAACACGCTGGGAGTGACTTCTTGCAGAGAAACCTGTACACACCTGCACAGAACCTGTATTACGAAATTGTCGAACAAGCTGATATAGCATATTTTTACTCTGTATTGCACCATCTGGATATTTATATCTCCAAACATCTTTGCACCGTTCATACGATTTACATTCAAAATAAGCTTCAAACAGCGTAATTCTCTGAATGCGCGATAAACTCATTTCACTATGAAGAACAAAATAACATAAAACTTTATTCTCACACAACTTGAGCGAGAAAAGAAACAAACGATAAAAATTAAAGAATTGATGCAATAATAAGTAGACGATAAAATTTAATATTTTAAAAAAATCATGGACACAATGAGTTCTTTAAGTTGGAGTACTGGAACTTTTAGGACACACTGTATATCTGTAATGCTTCCTTGTGATCGTTTTTCGTTAAGTGTTCTTTTTCAAATTGTTAAAATTTTTCATTTTTTCGAAAGCTTACTTTTGAGAAAAATTGAATAATTATTAGTTTGAACATTATTACTTTTGCTAAAGTTATATAAAATTCGATTGATGTTATGATAACAAACATGCCATTCAAATTTTATGCTCATATGTTTAATTGTTTAAAAGTTATGAGCAAAAGAAGAAAACGAGGAAATAGGTTGTTGCTTTAATTTTGAACAGCAGTGTACTGAAAATGAAGACCTGTCAAATAACGTTAAAGTAAACATTCTTAAAAATAAATGAATAACTGTAAAAAGAAAAAGTAAATAGTAATATGGCAGTGAATTTTTCATTATGGATAAATCTAAAATACGATATAAACATAAATGCTTTACATTATTTATTATTTTAGTTTACGTACATTTAAAATGAAAGGGAGTTTAACATTCGAAATTTTGTTCTGAAAGGAATGAGCAAGATAATTATCTACTGTAACAGATGCCATTTCCCCAATAATATTATCAGTAACATATTTTTGCCAATATTCGTGTAAATTTGTAATATATTCCATAACAAGCTCAAAAGGCATAACACGATTGTGCACTAAATTTTAATAGTGGGAGGAGACACTCTTATTGGCTGAGTTAGAGATAATACTGAAAGTAGGAAAAAAAAAAATAAGAACGAAAAATCATGCGGTACGCATTGTTTATTAACACTTTCCAACTGTGCATACTGGTTGATTGTATAACTCTCAATGTTCTTTGCCCATGGTATGACACAACGGACAGACAGGATGATTGAAAGGATACAGATAGACTAATTGAATTCCTAATCCTTCTTAAACATCGTTGGAAATGGTTAAAAATGTTTAATACATGCAGAACTTACAAGGAAACATTCAAAAGGTGTCATCCATCCTCAATAAGTATTAAAAAAATATATATTTTATTCTACTCTTCATAAAACACCAGAAAATGAAAAAATTATCGGCTGAAATTAATTACAGCGACCACAAAAAATTATCAAAATTAAGCATATTTGGCGATTTCACACTGCTAGGCGATTGATTTTGAGTACTTGGGGAAAAGCAAAACACGGTTCTGTTCGTACACGGCAATCTTGGTGCTAGCAAACGTATCGCCTAACAGCGCTAAATCGCCAAATATGCTTAATTTTGATAATTTTTTGCGGTCGCTGTAATTAATTTCAGCCGATAATTTTTTCATTTTCTGGTGTTTTATGAAGAGTAGAACCACATATATTTTTTTTCAATACTTTTTGAAGATGACACCTTTAGAATGTTTCCTAGTTAGATTCCAATTAGAGTCCATAATGTATCTGAATATTTTAGTATAACCCTGTAAATTTTGAAGGTTAACCTTATTTTAAATTATACAAAACATTATTTTAGCAAATGAACAATAAATGTCAATTTTTCATTATTTTTGTCGTAGAAAGTTATTTCAATGTGATTTATTTAAATGTCTGTCTTGAAACGCAATACACAAACTTCTTTTGAGTGTTCCTGTACACAAACTAGTTGTACAGGACCTATTAATGTCATTTTGTATAGGAAACATACCATAGTGAACTTGAATAACATATATATATATTTAAAAAATTCTGGAAATATTTACGGACACTGGAGGCGGGCAAATGGACAGATAGACAGATGGACAATCAGACAGATACACAAATTCAAACCATATTCACACTTAAAAGTTATTAGAAAGTGTTAAAAACGCTTAATGTGAATAAAAATGCAATTTCAGCAAACTTCCAATATCCCTTAATGCAACTGAATATTTTTACGTGGACTTATATTTTTACGTGGAATATATTATTACGTGGAATATATTTATTACGTGGAATATATTTTTCATACTATATTCTATAGAAAGCACTCTTTTGTGCATATAATAACATATTTTAATTTCATTAAGATTTGTGCTAAGTAAAGTTATTAAAATTTGGTTTATAGAAATACCTCTCACAGAATGCAATGATTTGGTATATTTTCGTTTGCTCCTGTATAAAAACTAGCGGTGGAATTTTCTGCATTTTCTATAGAAAACATCCGGTAGTGAACTTGAATAATATATTTTAATTTCATTAAGATTTTTGTAAAATAAAGGTATGAATATATGGTTTACAGATATACTTCTCATCGAACGCAGTGCTTTGGAAGACTTTCGGGTGTCCCTGCACACAAATCATAAGAGGTATTTACTCCATTTTCAATAGAGAACATCTGATAGGGAACTTGAATAACAAATATCAGTTTCAAGAAATTCCATAAACATTCACGGGAGTTAAAGTGTGGACAGGCAGGCAATTGGAAAGTGATAAAAGATGTAAAAGCAATGTGGAAGAACTTTTCTTTCCTGTCTCTCTCATGTTAGCAAATAAAACAGTAAAAAATGTTGCAAATAAATATTTTTTTTGTGCACACATTATAAGATTTTAGTGGTCCAAATTTTTAAGTGCCCTACATTACCTTCTGTGTTAAAGATTTTTATATAAAAGGAAAGTATCAGCAGTATTAAACCAATCGTTTTTTGACGGAAAAGCTTTCTTACAAGAGAAATGTAATAGTTCAAGGGAAAAAAATAAGGAAAGAGGGAGAAGCTTTTTCTTCTAAATTTTCAATAAGAAGTCAATTTAAAATCACCTGAATGCATCTATTGAATGAAGCAATATTATTAGTACGGAGGACTATTTAGTCTCAATCTACGTATTTTTACGATATTAGTTTTACGATAGTTGGACATTTATCGTAATCGAAAATGTATCGAAAATACAGTTGAATAATTTGAAAGCAATGCTATAATTTTAACAAAAAAAAAAAAAAAAAAAAACTAATAGTCTTACGTACTAAACTGAATTTTACTTTTGCTAGAATTTCATCAAAAACTTATTATTGTTATTATTTTGAAAGGAAAAGAAAAGGAAAGAAAATTAATAGTAATCAGTATCGAAACGGACAGTATCGCGGAATTTTTTTCTTTTTCTTTTTTGGGGGTAGGGGGTGGAGGGTAGGGGGTGGAGGGTAGGGAGGTGGGGAGAAGGTCGAAATGTTTATATTTTATTAATATTTTACTCCAAAGCCTGTAGTAGGAAATGCTGATCGTCTGCTTTTAATTTTGTTATTTTTTATACAAAAAAATAAATATTCTGTTAAATTATTAAAACATTTTATTCTTATTCTTAATCTTGTTATTATTCTTTGTATTATTATTATAAGATAAAAGCCTTTCTTTTTTCTCGACAAAATAGACCAAAACCTGCTTACAAAACTGAGTGTTGCATTTTAACCACAATTTCACATTATTTAAGGGAAAAAATAATTGCATTAAAACCTCGCTTATCCGATTTAATGTGGACCGAGGGTACCTCGGATAATCGAAAACTCGGATAACACGGACTCTGACGTAAATCGAGGAGGAAAGGTACGGTAAAGTTTAAAATGGATGAAAACTTAGTCAGTCAATGAAGTAAAATAATACGTAAATCGCATATATAAATGTAGTCAGTTAAAAATGCATTAAAATACATACATATAAAAATTATAAAATACAAAACTAAAACTATATAATAATAATTACAAGGTAAAAAGAACTTTTAATAAATATTTTTCTTGACAATTTTTTGATGAATTATCCCATCAACTTGAAAGAAAATGATCAAATGCGTAATAAAGAGAGCAATTTTAAGAAATTTTCAAACATTTATTAAGTGAATTAAAATTATTAAAAAAATGCATTTTCATCGTGTTCTGAACTATTCTAAAAGTTTCAAATATCTAGCTAGTCGGGAAGTTAGTTAAAAATCTGTTACAAGATTCGTACTGGAAAAACAAACAAGAAAGCGAATTAATAAAAACGTGGTAAAAAATTGTCAAAGTTATTTACGCTATTTGTCAAAACCCGCGCTTCCTTCTGGACGTGGCCTGTTTAGGACTATGTCGGTTATCCCAGAACTCGGTTAATCGGGGCTCGGATAACAGCGGTTCTACTGTGCTTTCATTTAATGTGAAAAGCCGACAAAATTTACGAAGCAGGTTAGAAGTAAATAAATAAATTAAGTTTTTTCGGTAACTTATTAAAGTAGAATGTTCTTAAAAATTTCCGACAGAAATTTTGCAATTGGGAATTATATAACATATATACCATTGTTCTTCAATGGATTAAACAAAATATCAAAAGTAAGAAAGTAAACACTAGTTTATAAACAATTTTATTTCCAATGAAGAAAATAATAAAATGCTGGAAATTTCAAATAAAAAAGAAAATGTGCTTTGTTAATTTTTGTAAGATTTCATTCACAAATATAAAAACTGAAAGGTTTTTATTTATTTTATTTTATTTTATTTTATTTTTTTTCAATTTCATCGATAAACTCCCAAAACAAAAGTTATAAAAAAATATTAGCGTTTCTCTGTTTATATATATATATAATAATAAATAAGCCTAGCTACAAAGTACTGAGTACACTCGAGTCCAAGGTCTGGATTGTTCGAGCCTGAATTTGTACGAGTTTCAGAGAAAACTATGGTAAACTCAGAACGGCTAGAAACCTGGTTGCGATCATCAGTATAACTGTTCGGTGTTTTCCATGATTTTCATCCAAAATCGCGCAAGTACTGTCTAGGATACCCTTTGAAAGACCCATCCCCCCCTCAACACACACCCACGTAGGTCAAACAGCCTAGGCCTGGAACCCTGTTTTAGTTAATCGGCTATAATTTCTGCCTGACTCACTGAATCTTTTATTCAATATCCACCAATAAAATTTAATTGTAACATTTGCCTTATCACTTCGAATCATCAGACAACTGTTACAATTAAAATTTAGTGGTGGATGTTGAATAAAAATTTCCTTCTATCTGGCAGCTTTGTTTTTCACCCCAGTCAGCTGATCCACACGCAACTATCTTGAATATATATTGCGAAATTTGCTCATGAAAACAAAATGCTCTTGTTCAGAAGGAAAGGGAAATAAAAAATAATTAAACCAGTAAAAGTTAACCAGTTTATCGTTCAGCATTAACATTTTCTAAGACGATACACGAAAATTCTCCGTTTTTTTTTTTACAATTGGCTCTTACTTAGTCGTTTTAATATGAAGTGTCGCCATCTATTGGCAAATATAAATACTAAACGCCTGTAAATGGAATTCAAACTTTTTTAGTGCTGCCATCTCTTAGCAACTAGTAAAATTTAAATAGTGTATATCAATTTTTTTATCTTATTTTTATCTAACTCCTGCTCTTATAGGTCTTTATTAATAACATGCATAAAATTAATATGCAGAACTCTTGACCTATACGAGAGTTATATTATGAATTAGGTAAAGGGTTTAAAACTAAGTAAACTTTTCTACATTTCTTCCTGTTTACGGAGATTACCAACTGACATTATTGTTAAAAATGTAATTTTAATGATACGAACTCGGTAGATGGCACTGTAAAAAGTTTACGTT